>OX451741.1:588330580-588527028 GCA_948472305.1 Vicia faba
GGAAAGGTCGAATGTTAACTAACGACTGAACTCACGGGCAGCTGTGAAAAAGAAAGAGGAGACCTTCAATCAATGCTTTCGGGCGAAGTCCTTGTCACTGTGTAAAACTGGTACTTTTCTATAGTTGATCAAGGCTGCTGCTTTACTTTGCTAGTGAATCAGATCGTTGGATTTACCGTCTTACTATTCGGAGAATGGACTCTGTTAGGGGTGATATCTCTCTATCTTAAGTCAGTCATTTCTACCGGCTCCGGGTAACTTCCTTTAGGAAGGAAAGCAAGTCCCATCGATTGAGCTGTTGATGGAATGAATGGAATAAGGGCTGCTTTCAAACCTGAAACAGGTCCAGGTCTTGGAATCGGGCTAGGAGCAGCTATTGAATTTGTTTATGGCGGTGTGATAATGCCAGTCGAAAGGGAAAGGCGATGACTATCTGTTCTTACTCTTTTTCCAAAGGCCCTAGAGTAATAAAAAGAAATCTTCTTTCAGCTCAGCTCTTGTGAAATGGTCTATGTGGTTCGCTTGCCCTTGTGACTATGCTTTCAGTTATGTGGTGAACGTCCACTCTTCACTCTTGCTTTCCTACTTATCTTAATAATAATTCCGCCGTATTTAACTACGCTCTCAAAATAAGTGCTTTAGTCTACGAGTCTTAGGGGAAGACCAATCCCTAAGAAGGCATGTCTTAGAAGGTCAGTATAAGACAGAGTGGGAAAGATTTATACGCAACAATACCGACAGCAGCTGAAGCTAGCTTTCTTAGCGGATTGACTAATTCAAACATATGACATATGACGATCGTTTAGAGCACCCACCTCCTGTGGGGGTCTTATCCTCGGGAATATTTGTTCCAGAGAGAGATCAAGAAGGAGAGATTTTCTCCTATGGGAAATTCTTCCCCTGCTTGATTTTCCCCAAACCCAACAATTTGATTTGTTAGGCTTTCCTATCTATGTAGGGTTCCCTCCCACTGGCTATGCAATCTAGAAGGGTCCATTCACTTCAATATCCTTATATGAAAGCTCGGGGAAAGGTCAACGACAGCAGGCTTCTTTGTCAAAGACATATCGAGTGAAATTTCATTCTTTCGTAACAATTGACTTATGCCATTTACTGATGAAGATTAGGATATTATCCCCACGGGACATCATGACCCACTAGAATGGTGGTCCGCTCGATAGCCTGGAAACAACTCCTCCATTTATTAGTTATTAGCCCGCCACAAGACAGGGAAAGGAAGCTAGCGGATCCACTCGCAGTCATGCTCTTGTCCTCGCTCGTCTAGGAAAATGATCCCGAGTAACCTATTCAATGACTGATGTTTTAAACACTCTCTCCTGCGTATCCTTATCCCTATCCCTTTGTTGATGAATCGCACCTTTCCCTCGTAAACTTGAATTGTAATTCTGCCACTCTCGATAAAATTGGTATCAACCCCTCGGAGACGGACATTTCAAGTGTGCCGGAAAAAAGCCTCTTTTGGGCCTATTTGCCTAGGTTCTTGTGAATGGGCTCAGGAGATTCATGATCTTAGGTTTGAATGAAAGAGTAGGATCAGGATACAAACGTAATCGTTGGTACCGTAACTTTTGTTTAGAATGCGAGAAGATATAGACTTTCCCGTTGAGATAGATTCTCATGTTCTTGCAGATGTGGACTATAGAGATTTTACCACCCCCCGGATGCTATTATTTTGTTGTCAAGGGAAGTCTCTCTCTTGGTGTCAGGAACACGGCTTCTAATTCCTATACTATTTGGGAGCTAAGTCGTATAGCTTAGGCCTTTCCATCGTACTCCTCATGATGCCATCAAGCAAGGCGCTTGGTCTTAATGGTAACTGACCTGGACAATTCTCAATATCATTTAAATGAAAATATAGTTAAAATAATAATATTTTAATCAACTCTATTTGCTAGACGAACGTCTCTTTTGGCCCTCCCTATAGATTATGCCTTTCCCTTGGCACTTGAAAGAAGGGAATCCAGTGTGAATGCTAGCTCGGCTCCAAGGAATTGCCTTAGGTCTGAGCTTGAGTATGGAGAGTTTTTCTTTCGTAAGGTACTGGGGATATCTTTTACTATATTTACTATCCTTATAGTAAAGGTTCGATATTTAACTAAAAAGATAGAAAAGGAGGGTTAATCTGGTCCTCAAGGGTATGACCTATCACTCAAGACCTGCCATTCTCTTTACTCTGACAGGAAAATCGCTACTAACATAGACTACCGTACTTTTAAGCCCCTCAGCTTCAATGCTAATAATTCCTTTCCTTCTGCTTCTGCGTGAGAAGATTCCTTACCCTAGCTTCGTAGTCTAGGTGTGTCTATACGGAGTGATTAAGCCTTAAATGCTACGGATTATATTATAAGAGGACCCCCTATCTCCAGCCCAGCACCACAAAGCCTCATAGAGGTTGAAGTTTGGAATGGAAGTCAACTATCTTTTCTTTTTATCATTCACCTTCTTTTGGATCAAGTGACTTGGCACTTTTATGATAACACGAGCTAAGGTTTCACTAAAGAGAATCGAGGTTTGAAACCATCCCAAAGGGTCTTTTGACTTGGTGTTCCCATTGCCTTACCACTTCCATTATCCTTTCTCTACGCAAACCCTGGGTAACCTTCACTGCCTTTCCTCTGTCTTTCTACTTCCTCGGAAGTAGAGCATCTTCCGCTCCTGGCGATTCCGCTTACTCCAGCCAAGTTAGCTATTGGACTAAGACTAAGGGATGTCTCATTGATAGTAGCTTGTCGGAATGACTGTACAGGTACTTCGGCGAAGGGACAAGCACTGGATCTTCCATGCCGTCACTATCTGAGAATCATCTTTACATGGCCGCATGTCTATTAGTATACTGAAATGGAGCAGGTACTTTTTCAGTAACTCTTTCTGAGGAACATAAGAAGAAAGAAATGGATGCCCTCTCCGGCTGTTCATAGTCACGAATCACCACTGGCTTTCATTCGTACCTGATCCTCCTCCCCAATCACATATACTTCTCTACTTCTGCTTGCAGTGATAATATCACATGTGGAAGCGCGTGTACGCTAGAAAGACGTATAAGCAAGCCTTTCTTTATGAGTATGAATCAACCAAGCCGCTTCAAAGAACAAAGGTCTTTGGAATTCTGGTTGAGGTCACTTTGTAGGTCAAAAAGAAGAAAGAGGGTGGTGATCGGATTTGACTGGAGGCAGATTCCAGACACCAGCTTCCGGGAAAAATGACATTCCATCTTAAACAGAGCTCTATCTAAGCTCTAATACACACGACTGAACCCTGGAGACTTTTGCCTCGCCATGTAAACTGAGAGCCTAGGTACCCAAGATCAATGATTTTTCTTTCAATCTTTAAACTTCCCACATCTGAAGAACTTGCTTCCAGAGCCAGGCTTTCAGACTCTCCATAGGTTTCGCATAGAGAGCAATCAATAAGAACTCGCTCTTCTTCTCCTGAACTACCTTCATATGAACGAACTGAGAGTCATCCTGAAGGACATCCACTGATATATCTTTTCTCTTCCACAGGACAAAAATCCCACCTTGAGGTTCCAACCGATGCGATGACGGTTTTAACCACTTTCTCGGCCTTCTCACCACTGACCCAAGTTTAAAAAATAAAAGCACAACTCTCTCAGGTGAATTAAGTCCATTCTTACACCATGAAACCTCGGCGGCCATTCCAAACTCGAATCTTCCACACAATAAGGAAAAGACTATACCACCCATGTTGTAGTGGGGCTACCCATCATATGACGAGCAATCCGGCTGCATTTGTCTCATCTCTAAAAAAAATGATATTGGTAGGACACCTTTGCGATGACCGTCAAAGCTATGCCATCTTTATTCCAACTTCCTTTGTGTTGTCAAGGATCTACACACGCATAATGTTATAGCTATAGGGTGCCGCCCGTAGCCAACCCCTATATGCTTGAGACCCTAATTTTCCTCTTATTTATTTGTGGCTTCTTCATAACAAAGAGCTTCCTTATGGCAACTAGGGGCTTTATAGGGGTCCTCTTGTTGTTTGAAAGGTAGGTTTTGTCAGAGATTAAATGGAAAGGAAGGGAAGAGGTAACTCACCAACCAACAGGAGGAGGATATGAAATAGAGCACCAACAACCGTTCTACTCGAGCGAAACTTCTAACTGAAGCTTCTCACGTTTTTCAGCAGGGTCTGGGCTACGGGGTCCTTTTCCAACCCCTCTCTTATGCGTTCGGGGATGTCCCCTTTGAGTTGGCTCATGTCCGCTATCTCTTCTAACTTGTTGGATGCCAACTCGGCCTTTCGACTTAGTGCGTCGGCAACTTGATTGGTCCTCCCGGGCTTGTACTCGAGGACCATGTCGAACCCCACCAGAAAGTCTTGCCACCGTGCCCGCATGTGGTTGGGCTCTCTTCTGAGTAAGGAAAGAGCTCGTAGCCACGTTATCGGTCTTGATCACGAACCTTGAGCCCAACGAATAAAACTACACTGCGCTCCAGCAATTCAATGATCTCTGTGACTTGGCTATCAAGGTCACTCGCCATGAGCGCTTGCTGCGAAAAGTCATACTTGATGCAATGGTGGCGGAGATCAAGATCACTAAGCCAGTTGTTTGCCTTGCTCTACGCAAAGCCCCACCCAATAAGGCTGCCATGCTAAACAAGCCTGGTATGGAGCGGACTGCAGGCAAATTTGGCAATCGGCCACGTGACTTCACGTACGATGTCTCAAAGGCCGATGAGATCTATGATTGCTTGGAAAAAGTAGGGTTAGTTGGGTCCCCAGGGCATCAAGTCCAGTTAGACGCACTAAAGGGACAGAAACCCATATGCTAGTTTCATGCCAGTAATAGTCACGCCACAGCTGACTGCGTAGCCTTTCGCTGTGCAATACAGGACAAGATTGATGTTTCCCGATAAGGGAAAACGGATGTTGATTGACAAGCAACCATTTCCCAAGACCGCGTAGGCAGCGCCGGTGTATATTCATGACCACTACTTTTATTTGTCGATATAGTCAGTGTGCCGCGAGTGCTTTCTCTCTTTTGTCCAACTTGACTTCTTTCTTCCATATAGGCCTCGCTTGCATGCCTTATGGAAAACTAGACTTAAAAATGGTTTATATAAATAAAGAAGAGTCACGCTCTTGAAGCCCTAAGAAATAGGCAACATCGGTTCGAATCCGAATTGGGGTGGGGCTCTTTCTCCGGAATTTGAGAGTCACTTACCCATAAAAGATGTTGCTAGGCAGGCGGTTATTATAATAGAGGTGCCTTCAAGTAGAAATGAAATTTAGCCGACACAGAAAAGCTGAAGAAAAGCTAAAGGCTTTCTCCCTCCATATCATATGCATTACCTATAGCATTCGACCCCTTCCTCTTTGTAGGAATTAAGATCTTTCTACTCCTTTCGCCCTATGACTCCTCATGATGAAAGCTACTTCGCACCTTGAGTCTGCTTTCTATATTAAAAAATAGATCTCCCTTGAGCTTGGACAGTTGGGCAAGCCGAACCCTGTACAGTAGAAGTTTCAGCTATTATTGATCCAGTTGCCACCTCTTCACCATGTTTGGATGACACCGGTTCTTTCGAAGCAGATAAGGGCATTTATGGATCGTCTCACTTGCCTGCGAACATAGAAAAAACTATTTAAATTGAGCTGACAGTAAATTAAGCTACGTTAAATAAAGCTTATCTTCTATGGGGCAGCTATTTCCGTATCGGGAAGCAGTTAAGGTGTCAAAGTGCGGCACTAATCAATCTCGTCAGCAACGTTAGTCTGGAGATTTTTTCTCAAAAAAGGATCTGACCATATTGGTCAGAATAATACGTATAGGCGGACAGGATTCCTCCCTTTTTTCCTTTATAGAGAAGCGGGATGACAAGATTTGATAGATGCCAATAATCCACAGTCTGACTGGTCAAGGCATATAACTCTCAAGCTCCCGACCGCAGGCCAAAGAGATATTCTGACATATTTACAAGCCATCTCAACAAGCGTCCATTTCCCTTATATTAGCCAAGCGAACAAAAAATATTTCTGCTATCCGGTGATATTAAAAGGTTTCTTATTCATCCACATTCCAGGCTCGGAATGCCTCTTTACGTAAGTCTTTATTAGCCAGCTAACAGCTAACGGGGCCACGAAGCGCCCAAGGAATTGCGACTGCTCGATACTGGCCGATTCCTGCTTTAATTGAGCTCTGATGGCATGATGCTAGGTCTGTTTACATCATTGACCGCGGTATCCTGCTTGCATGGACGACGTGTAGGATTGTCGTAACGTAATATGAATGGTTGAATGAATAAATTTTGATTAGTAATGTTATTTATTTCATCCTTGTTCGGCGCTTGTTATTGAGTTGGTGTAAAAGAGGGCTAAGCCCAAGACAAGAATTCCAATAGTTCGCTTTTTCGTTTTAGCGCTACTTGGATACTTCAAGCAAAGATCAGGACGATGGGTGGGAGATAGGGGCATGCATCCAAGAGCTTATTTTCTCGTTGTTGATTGTAACATTATTAACGAGAAAAAGTGGCAGGCTCTATTTTCATGCTTAATGTTGTCGCCTTTGAAATCGATGCTTAAGTCGATCCACTTGCATTGGTGGTCTCTCTCTTCCCTCATCGCATGCGCTTCACTTCGACCAGGGTTTAAGCCTTTGATTGTTCGGTAGAGTAGATTTCATCCCTCGATCTGGTCTTCTGTAACAATATGATCTTTAACTTTATGAAAGCTATTTTATTGGGGATCCTAGGTGGGGAAATAGCAAGTCTCTTTTCTGGATGACTTACAGTCGGGAGGCCAAGGGAGGCGTTTGGTCTGCTTGTCGCATACTACTAACCTAACCGCGAGTCAATATATCTATCTATATATTCTTGATGGTACGAAGCCTTTTTTCAAAGCCCTAAGGCGGGCCTTATAACTTTTTTTTAGTTTAGTAACCCAACCCGCCAGATACAAGTTTTGCAAAGTAAAGACATTCTTCAACGAGTGAAATCGAAATAGCCGCACAAGCATACGCATAATCAGGCACGACATATGCATCATCAGACGCAGAAGGAATTTTATAATTTTTCTTTCTTATTCTTATTATTTTATTACGTTAAACTGTCACTAGGTTAGGTCATCCCCCCATTTGATCGACGGTTTTACCGCTTTTGCCGACACTGATGCTGCCATTTAGAAATAAAGTAATATGGTTACGACTTGGTTGGTGTTTGGTGAGCCGATCGGAGAATAAAAAAATATGTTTTTGGCATTTCTATAAGATCTTGACTTTTACTATTTTCATCTTTGAGCAGATGGATACGCATTCAGTTAGCTTTCATACAGCATATAGGCTCACAGCGGATACGACAAGACCGCTTATTCACTCAGCAACAACAGCGCATTCAATAGCAGCATTCGATTCGATGCTTCTTCCCTATTCTATTTGTAAACAAACGACCGAGGGGAAGTCAGCAGGAAGCCATAACTGCAAGAACCACATCGGACCGGTAGGATTGGCGAAAGAGTCTTGCAACAGTCTGTACATGCCCCTTTACAAGCAAGCTAACAAGAACGAGGGAATCTCCAAACTAAAGAGCCGAAAAATAGCACGTAACCTGTGGAGGATAAAATAACCTTTTAGTTTAAGAATAATTAGGTCGGGATTAAAACCAATCAAATAAAAAAACAGATAGGCAACGAACATAACCGGTGACAGGATATTTAAAGAAATTATTATATTAAGTGGCTATATTAAGATTTAAGAAAGAAAGACATTCCATGACCTCTAAAATTTCATGACACATTTTCTATTGATGGAGAAAGAGATTATTACCTAAGTGCTTGTCTGTTCCTTGACGCGGAAACTTACGGAGAACACATCTCACTGAAACCGAACCCAATCCTCTCATCTTAACTCTGACACCAATCTTCACGAGACGGCTCTTGACCAATTTCTTTTGTATCGTACCTGGTCGAGCTCTACCTTGTACTTCCCGCCTGACTTTCAATCTATTTCTTATAAACCCGACCCACATCCAACAGCAGCAGTCTCTGTTGGTCCTCTTTTTCGCGTTAGATCAGAGCAACACCTGTTAGAATCATCCCCAACATTTCCTTATTTAGTCAGGCCCAGGGTTAACCACAAGAGCAACCTTGGTTTTTCTTTACTCTCTAGCCCTACCTGAAACATTTACATTTCAAGTTCAATCTGAACCCTACTAAACGATTCCTCCCGGAATGAAAAGTACGCTTTATCGTTCCACTTCTTTCTGAACTCAGACAAGATTTCACTCGAGTTCAAGCTTTCGTCACTTAGTCAGAATGGATCACCTCGGCATTTCAAAGAACCGACACTACCAGACCTTGGTCGTCTCCACTGGGCGGGGCTCACCGCAAACCTACTTCCTCTTGGATCCTTTCCCACTGCCCTTTTCTTTTCAATTTCAACTCCAGTGGCCTGGTTCTTTTCTATGTAATTCTTTGAGTCGTTTTGTGTCTACCGCCTCATCCTCAGCCTCTTCCTACCTAAATAAGGCCCCCCTAGTCCTTCTTATCTATTCCTTAGAAAATGAAAGATTCATTCTTTAGCCAGATCAACATCCTTCTTCCTATTACCTATCTCCAGATCAAGATCCTACCATGATTAAAGCCATAACTCTACTATTGAAGTACTTAGTAATCCTACTTCCAATTCACTATCTACTTCCTTCGTCAACCCTCCTCCATAGCTACCTTTGAAGGGAAAGCTGGCTAGACCAAGCCTAGTAATTAATTTAATAAGAGGGACAAAGGCCACTCAGGTCTATATCTAGAAAGGAGGCTGGATTGGAAGATTGAGAGACCCGGGACTGTGCAGGTTTGCAGAGAGGCTAGAGCATTCCCTTCACAAAAATAGAATAGTAGGTAAGATTCACTAGCTAGAAGTTGACTGATAAGGGTAGAGTTTGCAGTAATCGATGAGAGAATGGTAATGCTAAAGGTAGGAAGAAAGAAGGCTCATTCTATGCTGACCACTTACTATGGCTCTTCTCTCATTTGATTTGAGAATCTTATTTAAGCCATAGGCTATCGATTGGGGGAATAAAGCATGCCTTTGTTGGTCACCATCACCACCATCGTTAACATCGGTACACTCCTAAATAAGGCCTACCTCCCTTCCATTCAACCAGAGCAGAAATGAGAACAGAGACTAAATTAGCTAAGCAATGCATCAACGAGAGGATTCTGAAATTATCTTCTCATATGACATTCTACTTTGAGCAAGTTACTTATGCCTATTCCTTGATAGGAGAGGGAAAAGCATTAGGCCGACCAGTACCAGAACGATGATGAATAAGTCTGAGGTGGGTAGGTGGGAATCCGAGGATTAAACTTCTGTTGATGTATGCATTCATACCATCATCTCTATCCCTTTCTCATTATAGGCCAAGCTCTTCCCTTCTTAAAGTACTTTGCCTTCGACATCTCACTTGAATTGGAGAATGTATTAAGCATAGGATCATCCAGAGTCTGTAAAGTCTACCTCGCTTAGCTCAACCTTATCCATAGACGATCTCTACCTCTTCATTGCTATGGTACTCTTTGTAGTAGGTAACTTTCTATACCTGAGCCACTTTACTAACCCTTAGCTTGTGTTCGATACCTCACGCCTTCACTTAATCCAAAAGCTTGGCTTGCTTCGTGTTCCAACTCAGCGATATGAATACCATCATTAGCAATAACTTCCCCTTCGCCTAATCCCTTTATCCCCTCTCCCAATCCCTTCTTTTAGTTGAATGTTTTCAAAGTCCGATAGAGTGGAAGAGAGAGCGGGATTAAGAGACTTAGAGGACATATGCTACTAAAGTCCTAACATGGGGGTATAGCGTTTTGACTATATCCTTCCTTACTTGTCGGCGTAACGACGGCTAATGATTTAATACCTAGATTATTGATGAATTCGACGTAAGAAGTTAATACTTCCACTTATTCCCTAGATTAGAAGACATGGAGGCCTTACAACTTTTCAAGATCTATTACCTGCATGACAGGAATATTAAATAGACATGAAATCAACGGGAAGCCTATTCCTACCCTAGTTTATTGGCTCTTAGGTCAGTGAAACTGTCCCTATAGCTAAAGTCAAGCCTGGAGTTCGCGTTTTAGTTTGAGCTCAGGACAGGAAAGTATGGGACCTAATTAAATGGAGTACTTGTGCCCACTCTCGACGCCTACTTTATTAAACGAAGGACAGGGCAGGCATACTCTTCGACAGACCGAAGGAAGGATTGGACTGGTGCTATAGCTTTCCCTTTTTCCAGCCATGTAGGTTTTCTTGAAGCACAAGCCATTCTAAGAGCGCCATTCAAGCCTTAGCCTGAAAAAGGCTAAAGACTGTTGGGAGAGTCCTGGGCGGTCCGGCGACCATTGCCCCTTTTCTTTTGGATGTAGCTATTTCCTTACATATAGAGGAATCGAGGAGATTCGTATACGCCCAGAAGCTCGCAAGACCCACGACGCCTTGCTACAATAACGAGTGGCTAGTTCGTTCGATATCTAGGGGATACCCGTCTACTTCGCTTCACCAAGCATACCCCACGTACTTTAATTGTCCGTCTGCTACTACAAACCCGACCCATAGGCCCATACCTTTCTCGACCGAAGCCATAAGTAGTAGTTTAACGGTTGATCGAAGCGGCAGTTACCAGGCCCGACCCAACTATCCCAGGGCAGAAGGACGCAAAAAGCCCAATGTTACAGGGGCTTGGGATGCCTCACCAGGATGAGGCGGTAGCACTTGGCGTGAGTGCGCTAATAAACCAACCCATTTGATAAGAAACCCTATCGAGTGTACGCTTTCGGTTAAGTGAAGGGATAGACCGAACCAGCTCACTAACGAAATTTAAGATTGGGGAATGTTACCCGAAGCATATCTCGTTGGATGGATGTCGTTGCCGCGAAGTTAGATTTTATGGGACTTTCACAAAGCGGACTACTATCAGTAGTATATGCCTTCCCTGGGAAAGCGGTAGAACATCCTGATCTCAAAGGAGAGCCTTGCTTTTTCTGTGCTGAGTCTATAAGCAAAGAGGGGGTGCCCAATACACTTTAGATGCGTCCCAAGGTCGCCAATGACCAGTACTGCAACTGAAAGCCATGGTATCTTACCCTAAATGGCAGAGTTGGAAGACTTTCTTGGTTCAAATCCAATAATAGCTAGAACCAGTGAAAGGGTAGTTCACCAGACCCGCTCACGATAATGCGAATGAAACGACAGATAATCCTATTACTGGTTACAGCGATAAGATCCTAACAAACGGCCGGCTGGTTTACATTTACAACAGAAAAAGAAAAGATAAGGCAATTAAGGGATGAAAGATAGCGGCAGACTAAGGAGTAAAGACTGACTCTTTCTCTTCTATTCTATGGAACACATTTAAAGACTGACTGACCTACTAGAGGGAATAATTACTCCTATTGACCGAAGGCTAAAGGACTCCTATTCTTTTTTCACAATCGCTGATCAAATATTAGCAATCGATTGCAGCGAGAAGCCTCTCTTGGCCAAGAAGCAAGAGTTCTGGTGCGGGAGTAAGATTCTTATCCAATCTGTCTATTAGTGGAATCCCCTAAAATAAATCTTAATCTCGTGTAAATGAAGGGAAATTTGATGGCTTAAAGGAGCTTTTAAGCCACTCTTCTAATTCCTCTTGGGTTATTTCCGATCGGGTCTTGCCAGGGGTTGGTGCATTGATGCTGAGAATACGCTGTTTGAAAGGTAACTTGATCTAGATGCGGAGTCTAGTTTGTACTTTATGGTACAACTTTTTATCCTTTAAATAAGAGGAGGTGGTCAAGACCTTAGGCATCTCGACGCATCTAGTTTCGGTCTTGCTAACGGGCGACAAAAGGATGTTGGCCTTCCCATTTGAAGAGGAGAAGGGGACCCCACAGAGATCTACCTGGCCTCGCCAGCCAGTCTACTGATTGTCCATATAAAGTATTCTGCAAGCTTCTGGTGCAGGTCGCCTCTTATTTAATCGTATATATATAATGGAATATATAGTTGGGGGTTGATCGCTAGTCTTTTAATCCACAAAAACCTCCTAAATACCTACCTTGGCATCTTTAATTGAAAAATGCGTATGGTAAGTAAGAATAAGAATGAACGGAAGGATGAGTCGATTAGATTAAGAGGAAGGAGGAGTAGGCATCGACCTAGTTAGTCGTTCTGAGTGAAGCTGAGGAGGTTCTTGGACTAGTTTCTCATGTATATAAATAATAAGGCTCCTTCTTTCTAGAAAGGGTAGTTTTTCCTGCCTATCTGTTCCTATGTGTGAAAACGAGTATGTGAACAAAACATCTTTCAAACATCGAGATTTGGTTGGCGGTCAGTAAGGAAAGCCGGGTGTGGCGATCCGATCAACGAAAATAAATCCTGAAATTACATATATAATGATAGAAAGAATCGTTCAGTAGGCTAATCTTGACAGTTTCCTTTTTCGATTGAGAAAGCGGCAGGCCCAAAGAGCTCTACAGTAGTGCCTCCTTGCTTGGTCTCAACAATTTGGCTTTGACACGGGAACGAAGACTTTCTAGAAAAAATATTAAACCTTCACTCTTTGCCAAGATAGTACGAATGAAGTTATTAGTGCTACCTAGCCCCGTCTAGATGGAGAATCTCTTATATGATAAGTTGTCGCTTCGCTCGAGTGACTACGTACCTGCCCCTTCGACGTAGATGATTGGACTATCTTTCTTTGGCCTATAAGAATGGCACTTGCCTTTTCTTGGTCGGTTCGAATCCGGCCCAGTCCTAGGTACGCACGTAACAGACGTTCGTATGAACTAGAACCTTTCTTTTGATCAATAGAACATGAAGAGGAGTCAGCCAAAAAGAAAGAAAACAAAAAGTAATGACCACCAAGATAATGCATATATTATTTAATATATGGCCCATTTTTTCAGATAATTGTTGTTTTTATCTTTCATATCCTTTTTATCTGTAAGTCTGGCTCTTGGTAATATTTTTATCTTAAAAGCAGTATTCGTGTACAATTCCGCTTTAGGGATGCCAGTTGAATTCCGGGCTTCCTGGAATAAAATTTTTGTGAAGGGACTGTATCCCGGTAACTAGGCCCCCCCATAAACGGTTCCCGACATATCTGAAACTCTATTATTAAAACAAATCGCAGAGAACTCTTATATCGTTTTATTTCTTAATTTTTTTATAATATTCCTTCTGAGTTGTTCCGTTGTTTTTTTTAGTCAGACTTCTAGAACTAGAATAAATCCGACTAAGGAAGAAGAAGAAAAAATAGGTTTCTTTTTGGGGCAAATTTCTTTTCCCGTGGCCTGCTTCATTTCTCTATTTTTCCTATCTTATAGCGGGTTGGCTCTAAATAATGAGTTGAACATTATTTATTGCTTTTGCCAGAATATTAGCTCCGGGCTTGCTATGACGTTTGAAAGTGGTCATGAGGGGATACACTTAACAGTCTACCCCCCCCTCTTACCTAAGAAGGTAGCTTGTCTCGCCCAAGAGGTGGGAACAGTTGAAAACAAAGTGGCAAACAGGTGAGAGGGCCTTCGATTTTGATTCTTTTTCTTGAGGGGGATTCTGTCTGTCAGAAATAACTGAGTATGTAGTATCGATTATAAGTTAGGTCTGATGTGAAAAAGATACAACTTTTTTTTAATAAAATATACGCAATATTTTACATCGATTATAAGTTAGGTCCGATATAAAAGATATGTTTTTACATAGGTGGCCATATTGGTCTGATGTAAAAGATGTGTTTTACATCAGTTGCCTTAATTGTCCGATGTAAAATGTTTGTAATTTTTAGGAAAAAATTGACTATTTTTCAGCGGATTCCCTGTAATTTTTTTGGTACCTAATTTTTCATATTTTCCCAACATTACACAGACTATATTTAGGTAGCTATTTTCATATTTTTTAACCAAACTAATTTCATTCCACCAAATCTATGATGCACTATATTCTTCAAAATAAATAATTGAGTTACAACATGAACAATTGTATTATAAAATTATAAGGAAGTTTACACGATGCACTACAATAACAAAAATACAAAAATATCCAACCATTTATAAGTCTTTTCCCACACTTGAATTACCAATATGAAATCCACAAGTAGATGAGTTGTAGCTTCAATAGACAACACAAAAATCACATTTGCTGACAATAAATAATAACATCAAATCATATATATATATATATATATATATATATATATATATATATATATATATATATATATATATATATATATATATATATATATATATATATATATATATATATATATATATATATATATATATATATATATATATATATATATATATATATATATATATATATATATATATATATATAATTTGTAACTAGGGTCACCTACATAAGTCAAAGGATTCTATGATGTTTGATTTTGAATGGTATCTAGTATCTATGGGCAAACTTTCTTCGTAACCCAGATAACAAAACTAATTCCCTCATTTTCATTCTATCTGAACAATTTAATAAAAGCATGATAAATACTAAATATGTATGTGATTGCAAAGATGAAATCATTCATCCGGTTAATATTGATGGGGGGATCATCCTCAGCTAAATACATATGTTAAGGCCAATAACCGTCTCCATTATGATTGGAAAGCATTTTATTATGTTATACAAACACAATAATTAAAATAACCCAGGCAACCATGAGTTTTTAGAATAGGTCAAACCAAATTAACAAAGCTTTGTGAGACTTAAAAATCCATTTTCATGTTAACTTACTAACAAAGAGATGGAAGACTCGTTTAACAAGCAATTGTGACAAAGAAAATATGGAATGGAAATTAGTGAAAGTGAAAACAGGAAACATGGAAGAAAGCAGACATTAAAATCTTAAAGAATCATGTTCTATCCAAACCCAAAGCCCACTGTCATTTAAGCAAGTACTACACACACACACACAAAACAATCATCTAACAACAACTACTCTTCCTACAAAAATTATGATACCTCACATGTTTTACTATTTCTTCTTTTCTTTGTTTTTTCAGGTATTCGGTGCAGTAACAACTAGGTATCAGAGCCAATGAAGCTCTAAAAATACTCTCATCCTAATCCTACATACACACACATAAGTGTCGTCTACCAAAGCAAAACTAGTTGGAAATACTTCAAGCACCCCAAAACGCAAAATGTCGGCACGATTAACCTATAAAATATAGTACCACTTCACAATTTCAATATCATCAAAATCATATTCCAACAAAATTCAAAACTCATAGAACTTTCAAATCACTGCATTATAAGCTCAATCCTACTAATTTATATAAAATCAACAAAAATACGAATCACCGATTCATAGTAACGCTAAAAACACTTCTATTCATGCAAAAATTATTGAAAAATTAAATTGAATATATGAAAAATTAAACTGAATCTATGAAAAATTGTTGAACAAAGAAGAAAAAAGAAAATGAAGTGAATCGAGACCAAATAAACATAGAAATGAGAATGAAAAAAATAAAATGAGAAGAAATGACAAAATAGTATATACGATTACGCACCAATGAACAAAGAGCTCTGATCTATCACACATATCTCTCTTTCTCTAATTATTTCTCTGTGTGTGGCTCTGAGAGAGTGTTAGTTTGGGTTTTGAAATAGAACGAAAGAAACGGTGGTGACAGAGTTATTCGCTGGAGAAGCCGCTAGAGAAGTCACATCCAGTCGAGATGAGCTGCACCGAAGGTGGTTCTGAGGGCTTACGAATGCAAGGCGGAGATGGAGGTGAAAAAGATGGAGTTCGTAAGGAGACAAAGACAAAGGCGAGAGAGAAGGTTTGAGAGAATGTAAAAGTGAAAGGACAAAATATTAGGATTAGGGTTTTATGAAAATAAGAGGAGGTTTTTACATCGGTTGGCCAGTTGGCCCGATGTAACGACCAATAAAAAATTCACCTTATTTACAAAACTTTCACCGTTTTTTTGTTTTTTATTACTGAAAGCTTTTACATCGGTTGGGACAATAAACCAATGTAACGTCCAATTTTTTATTTTATAAAAAAAATCCACCTTATTTACAAAAAAATCACCGTGTTTTTATTTTTTATCACTGGAAGCTTTTATATCGCTTGGGACATTAACCCGATGTAACATCCAATTTTTTAGTTATCCATCTTATTTACCAAACTACCATCGTGTTATATTTTTCCCTAAATCAAATATTTTTCATATCATTGGAAATAAAGGTCTGATGTAAAATCTTTTGACAAATATTTTTTATATCATATATTTTTATACTTGATATAAAGACCTTTTCTCAAATGTCATATTTTTAGTAGTGAAAGTGGGAGGGGTGGGTGTTCACATGTTAGAGGAGGAAGAGCACCTGACTAAGGAGAGAGAAATATCTTTGAAAAATGAGAGGATTTCGTTTGATCCCATTTTTTATTCATGTGCGAAGCACTATACTGAGGGACACATGTCATCTCCTGTGCCCTTGGATCCCTGGCCCCTGATCATGCGTTGACTCCCTAGTATGCAAAATTGGTGGCTCTGCATGAGTTAACCTTTCCCATTTGACCTTGGATTCATTGAGCCTCCAGATATGGGCCTCTCCCCTTGTTTTACTTACCCATACCCTCTTATTTATTCACAAAACTAACTAAATAGTTCTCGTTGACTACAATAGATGTGTGGAGTACTAATACCTTCCTTGCACATAATTGACTCAAAAACTTGAATTTGGTTGCGACAATCATATTTTTATTCTTTTAGTATTTTATTGACATTTTCCCTTTCAAAAATAAACTTTGGTAACGACTTTGTTGTATTACGAGCATTTGTACGCTCGAGTATTTTTTGCTCCGCTTAAACTATGGAACAACAACCCTTAAAACCATTTTAAATAAAAATGCCAAACATGAAAAAATGTGTCCCGACAATCAGATATTGTTTCTATTTGTCACTTTTGTTTCATAATCGACAATTAATCTTTTATAAAATAAATCTAAAGACTTATATCAATATTGTCTAAACTAAAACAATTAATATAATTTAAAGAGAATTGTTGTCCTTACATTATAGTCGTGTATGATTAATGTTATTTGAACATCTAAAAATTGACATTGTATTTTAATAACGTATAAAAAGACACATCATTTATAACTATTAATGTGACATGTGAAAAAAAATTACAAAATTACAAAATAATAAAATAGTATATATTGTATAAATATATGGTGTCCCACACTAACATATTTCTATTTATATTTATGAAAATGAAAGTTGGATGTTTATGTAATTTGAATTTAATAGTCTAAATAAATTTTATAAGGTCGGTTAATCATAACCGTTAAAATTTTAATAATATTTAATTTTTATTTTAATTATTTAAAGAATAACGGTTGTTAATGATTGCGATATGATGGTATAACAAAGCATATGAATTAATCTCATCTAATTTACCTACAAATTACATTAAAATTCTAAAATTAAATTCTTTTAACAAATATAAAATAACAAAACAACACATACTTAAGATTCAACAACTATATTTTTTCCCACAGTATCCTTTTACATAAATAAAACTCTATTTTTATAAAAATACATTAAACTTTCACCATTATTACTTCCCCAATTAGTCTACTAACACGACAGCTAAGCATGATTAGGCAAATTTATCATAAAAAAACAACCTCACACGTGACAACACACATAGATACCGTCTCTAGAGTTTCAAGGAACAACACAACATTACATACATACACACACAGTACTTTTTTTCCTTCCAGTTCAGTTGATAGATAGTAATAATAATTTCACAGCTCACCTCTCACCCCATCATCAAATCAAAAAGGAAAAAAATAATTAATTACGTCACATTCATATCAAGCTCTAAGAAAAATCCCAAGAACCTTATTACTACTACCTTACAATTACATTACAGAATTGAATTTATGAAATTTATGTTTTTGTTTGTTTATATACACATATATTCATGCGTTGTAAGGTTGTATCTATTACCAACCACTGATAACTCCATCGTTTCTTCTTCTTTTTCTTCTTCTACCTTTTCATCTTCTTCATCACAGTTTTTGTTCTTCTTTACATAGATAGCTCCATCTTATCTTAGATTCATTCATTCATAACCACTCACATTTTCAACTCCTCGTATAGATACTCTTGTTTTTTTCTGACAACTTCCTAGATTTATGCTCTCTTAAAGATCTATAACCGTTTTTGTTTTTGTTTCTTCCTATGTTTGTGTCTCTTCACTTATGAAACTGCTGTTTCTGAGATCTGGAATTTCAAGGTTTTTCAGTTGAGGTTAGTTTTTTTTTTTTTTTAATTATTGTGTTTTATGAATTAGTTATTAATTGATTATTGTATGTTTAGTAGGTTTGGTATTATCTTTGAGAAATGGGTGCTAATTTGAATCCTGAATTGTCTAAGAAGACTGTTTTTGGTGTAAAGGCTTGGGAAGTGATTGCAATTGTTGTTGCTTTGTCAATTATAGTGATTCTGTATGTGGTTTCAATTTGTCTTAGTTCAAGGAAGAAATCTAGGAGAGCTAGAAACAAGATTCCTGTTACTGAGATACCGAATGTGTCGAAAGAAATTAAGGAAGTTATGGTTGAGCAAGTGTCGACGAATGGATTTGCGCCGCGAGATGGAATACTTTTAACCATTCATGATAATTCTAGTGATAAGGAATCTGATAAGGTTATGGTTCATTTAGATTTAGGGAAGAAGATGAAGAATGGTGATAGTAGTAGTCATTTGGAGTCGTTTCATCAGTTCATGGAGAAAGATGGTGGTGGGTCGCATTCGCAATCCGGTGAAGAGGGTAGTTCTGGGACGGTTACTGTGTATAAGCAGTCGTCTTCTTCGTATCCTATAACAACTCCTTCGCCTCTATCTGGTCTTCCGGAATTCTCGCACCTAGGTTGGGGTCATTGGTTTACTTTGAGGGATCTTGAACTTGCTACAAGCCGTTTCGCGAAAGAAAATGTTCTCGGTGAAGGGGGTTATGGAGTGGTATATAAGGGACATTTGATCAATGGGAGTCCAGTTGCAGTTAAAAAGATACTCAATAATATGTAAGTTCCATTATAATGCTGAACCACCGTAATTCTTTTCTTCTTCGAAGTTTTTCGAGTTCACTTATTTGAGTTTATCTGCTAACATAAGCACTTGTGAGACTGCTTGTAAGAGCTTATGGACATGATCATAAGTTTCTTTCAACTTATTTTGTACTCCAAAGTAGTTTAAGAAAACATTTTGACTAAATTTTAGTTTTTGTTAATGAAATAGCTTATACGTAAGTAATTTTATGATAAGTGCTTTTGCGTTCCCTTATTATTATGCTGAAGCTCAACTTTCCATTGTGATTTTGTTGTTGGTATAACAGTGGTCAAGCAGAGAAAGAATTTAGAGTAGAAGTTGAAGCTATTGGCCATGTCAGACACAAAAACTTGGTTCACCTTTTGGGATTCTGCGTCGAGGTATATCCTTATTCTCAATTACTTCGACTGTATTGAGTATCATCTTGACATATATATGAATATGAATAATCTGCTTAGCTAAATTAATTAATTGCTCACAGCATAAATGGTAATTATGATTCGTAATATGAATTGCTTTGCTATTTCGTTAATGTGCTTACCTTCATTAAAACAAATGTATTTTCAGGATATTAGTCTACGAGTATGTCAATAATGGAAACTTGGAACAATGGCTTCACGGAGCTATGCGTCACCATGGCTATCTTACGTGGGAAGCACGTGTCAAGGTTCTCCTTGGCACAGCCAAAGCGTGAGTCTCTCTGCAACTACACCTTTTGTTTTCTTAGTAATCCTTGTATAAAGCAATGTACTTGTTTCAGGCTTGCGTATTTGCACGAAGCAATTGAGCCAAAGGTGGTACACCGAGATATCAAGTCGAGCAACATATTAATCAACGATGATTTCAATGCTAAGGTGTCTGATTTTGGTCTGGCCAAATTATTGGGTGCCGGAAAGAGCCATGTCACAACCCGAGTTATGGGAACCTTTGGGTCGGTATTTCTATGCTAAGTATTGTTAATACTATTTTTTAGACAAACCAATTCTTATATGCTTTTTCTCTCTAAATATTTCAGATATGTGGCTCCTGAATATGCAAATACTGGCCTTCTAAACGAGAAGAGTGATGTATATAGCTTTGGTATTTTGCTACTGGAAGGAATTACCGGAAGAGATCCAGTTGATTATGGTCGTCCGACAAATGAAGTGAGTTAACTATTTTTCTTATCTTCCATATCTCGTACCCAGTACCATACCTGCACCTATGCATTCCTAGAAACACGTCCCTTTCAAATTCAAGAAACACGAATAACATTCTCAGCAATGGTAGTAATTATCTTGTCTGTGTGTTTTTCGCCGTCCCTACTCTATTCTATAAGAAATTATTTCTTACTTCTTGGCTTCTTGCTTTACACCATTGCTGCCTTCCTTTTTAACAACACTTTTGAACCTTCTAGGTAAGATGACATATACATCGAATGATGATTACATAGCAATAATTTTCTTTGGTTCTTTTCACTGTAACACGACCCAAAGTCAGAATCTTATGGTTTATTGGGATGTATATAGTGGTAGTTTTTAGCATTTTAGATTCTTGGAATTATGGGCATTGGAAAGGGGTAACACAGTAAGATATGTTTTGTTTTTCCCTTTTATGTGCATGAGTTTTTGTTTTAGTGTCTGTCTGTCTGTCCTATTGTTTTTGTATGAAGGGGGTTATTGGTGTGTAGATAATCGGACGATTTCATCATAAATTTCGATATTTATTTCTTAAATTTGATCCGTTTAGTGAGATAAAACTTAATCGTTGTTGTAAATTTGTTTAGCTGATAGTAACAGAAAGAAATACTGATATAATGGATCAGGAATGCACTTACTATTATGAAAAAAAGTAGATATCACATCTCTAAAATATTTGATTACATCTAAAGTTAATTCAAATTTATTAATAATAATAATAATACCAAAATTGCTTTTGATTATATACATTTACCAAAAAAAATTATTTTTTTTGTTTCTCATTTTATAATTTCACTTTATCTATCGCCCAAGCTTCTATTGATATGTGATTAAGTTTAATGAAAAGTAAAAAAAATTGAATCACGGGATTATTCTAATGCATATATTAATGAATTTCTATGTTTTTAAACATATTTTCATTTTTTTCTTTGTTTTGTTTTTTCAAAATATCGCTGGGTGTTCAAAATATAATTAATTGAATTGTATGTTTGAACTTAATTGTATTGAATTATAAAAAAAAATTGAACCACTTAAATGACTAATAAACTGAACCATTTAACTAAAATAATTTAATTTCAATTTTAAATTGATTTAATTATATAAATTATTTTTTAATATATTTTTTTTAAATTTTGTTGTTTTCAGAAAATAAAGAAATTTATTTAAAAAAAACTAGAAAAACATTTCCAGAAAATAAAAAGTTTAATTTTGAAAAAAAAAAAACTGATAATGTTTTGTTCTGAAAAATTAAAAAAAAAATTGGATAAAAAATAGATTTTTTGTCGGAAAAAAATTGAATTTTTTTTTGAAAAATTAAAAAAATACAATTTTTTTTCTGAAAAAAAAAGCGTAGAACATAGTTTGGTTCTACATCTAATTCATAGTTCTGATGATAACAATTACATGATTATTGTGAAGAACAATTATGCTCTCTAATCGTTTGATTGGATATACAGAGAAGTTCTGATGAAAAACAAAAAAGATAATGACTGAATACAACTATGAAGCTCTAAAGGGAATATGCGTATAAGAAACTCAGAAGCAAAACAAAGTAACACGCTAGTAAAAGAAATTCTGATGTTAAATCTTCTGAAAGCATCAAGCTGCAAGTTATACTTTGATAAGTAAAGTTTTAAAAGAACAATGAAGTTCAACACACTCATCTATTTTGAAGTTATAAGATCAAGCACTCAAGTACAAGATACTCCGATGATCTGTAGATCCGATATCATATTTATGGAAAATCATTAAGGATCAAGAAAGTAAAGACTGGAACATCATTACATGGAACAAAATCTGCATTTTTGGAAAGGTCATTATATCTCAAATCAACAACCTTCCAAAAATAAAGTTATACACACACATATGAACAAGTGCTAAAAAATCTTCATATTTTTTTATCTCTTAAAACCATTCATTGTGCTAAAATTTGTGTAAACATCACAGTTGTGATATAGTTTGTTAGAAGCAAATTCAAACACATTGTATAATTGTTTAGAGTTATATTTCCTTGAGAAACTAAGTTGTGATTTGATCTCAAGAAGACGTTGATAGTTGTCTTCGTGAATTGTAATCATTTTTTATTAGTGGATTAAGACCTCGATTGAGAGAGGCGAAATCACCTTGAAAGGTGGACTAGAGTAGCTTTGAGTTCAAAGTGAACCAGGATAACCAACGTGTCGTATTGTTTTAATTTTTAAAAACTCAATTCAAACTTCATTTCTTGTGTTTTTCTATTCTTCATACGCCTCCTGCTCCGCTGATGATCCCCTTGATTGAGGATGACGTTGGGCGATGCTCTTTCCCTTGGCATATAAAATAGTAGGCGAGTCCCTTGAATGAAGGCGCATAATTAGTTGCGGTCCCACCTGACAAGTAAGCGTCCAAGTGTCCACCCCTTAGCTATGGCAAATCATTATACGAATGTGTTTTCCTTCATTAATGCAACAAATGATGGCATATTTCTCGAAGCTGCAAACGATAATTGCACATGTAGGTGGCATGTAGAGTTGTGCAAAATTCTAAAGTATTTGCGTAATAGCCCAATAAAATGTGTGTCTAGAATCACATGATATTAAATGTTATACTTCTTCTGTTTCAAAATGATTGTCGTTTAAGGTTATTGCACACAGATTAAAAATGCAATAATGTAGTAAAATAATACAACACTTTTACTAATTTACCCTTACTTTGAAATGATTGTTCTTTTCATTTGTCCAAACCATAAAGTACATCTACCATAGCCTTAAGTGGTAGGATAGAATTTGCATAAGTATTTGTCAGCGTGCATATAAATATGGGTTAAATAAGTTTGTAGTCCCTCCAAAATTTCAAAATTTCGATTTTAGTCCCTCAAATATTTTCCTTCAAGTTTTGGTCCCTGCAATATTTTTTTGTCTGAGGAATTGGTCCCCCACGTTAAAAATCATTAACGGCTGTTGAGCTCGCATGACAGGTGGGTAAATTTTATTGTTTCATTTTAAATGAGGTGGTATTAGGTGGCATAAACCCAATTGTTTCAAGTAGTACCCTAATTTCATCCCCTTTCTCGTGAACCTTAATTTCATCCCCTTTCTCCATTCATTCTCTATTTTCCATTATTGTCTTCGTGGTCGTTCACCCTCTGCCGTTCTGTTCTCTTCGTTCACTTTCTACTGTTTTGTTCTTTCACACTTATCTGCTTCAGAGAAAACATGATGTCGTCTGCTTCAGTGAAATCTCGAGTTTGGAGGCTTTGTGGATGTCATTATCGGATGGTATCGTGTCAATGCAAAAATGGACCAAACAAGGGTATGTTGTTTTGGATATGTCCTAATTGGAGTAGTTATGAAACCTATAATCTCTTTATATGGGATGAAGATATTGGTGAAAAATATGGAAATGAAGATGGTGTCATTAGGAACTTAGAGTTGCATGGCTTGGCATCTTTAGGTTATATGAAGTCCTTGTATGAAGATGAAAGGAAGAAGAAGAAGAAATTGAAGAACAAGTTGAAAAATGAGGAATTCCATGGAAAATTGAAGATGATATTTCTTGTTGTGTCCATTTTGATAAATGTGTATTTTGTTTTCAATTATAATTGATGAATCGTTTTGTATTGTAATCAAATGTTAATTTGGCTTAATGTTTCAGCACCATTTTGTTATGGTTGTAATGAGTAGTGTATTTGGCTTAATGAGGACAAGGCAGTTTGTTATGGTTGTAATGAAATGAAATGTGTATTTGGCTTAATGTATTTAGTTGTGGCATGTATTTGGCTGAAATGTGTTATGTAATGAATTTCAAGTAATTTGCACTTTGTTATGATTGTGTACTTGGCTTAAAAGTGTATTGTAATGAATTGCAAAACTTTATAATAAATAACAAAACTTTGATATAAATTGTGTACAAGGTAGTTTGTTATGGTTATGTAATTGGCTGAAATGTCTGGTATGAATGTTGTTGAAATAAATTGCAAAACTTTGATATAAAAAACTTTGGAAAACAGAATAGAATTCATAATGCTTGGAATTAGATTCATAATATAACTGTAATTAGATTCAACATACAAAACATACCATTAATTCATTGGTTCATACATAACAAAACATAGTACATAGTACATAACATTTGTTTGAGTGATAGTACATAACATTTGTTTTGTTCATAATACATAACAAGACACTAGGTGTAACCAAAACAGTTTTGTGTAATCATGAGTCTTCATTGAGTCATGCTCTTCTTGATGTCACTCCATTTGTTCTTCCCACAAGCATTGTCAATAGTTGTTTCTTCTTCAGGAATTACAACTGGGTCATCTGGATCCCTTCCAGACCCCTTTATATCCTTTGTCTTCAGTGTCTTAATTCGGTCACTCTTTTTACTTGGAGATGCAACAATCTTCTTCTTTTTCTTTGGTGATATCATCATTTTCACCTGTTATGAACATAAAGAGTTACATAATTGTTTGACAGCATACCAAAAAAGCATATATCAGTACAACAGAGAAACTTACAGGGTCACTCATGGTTGGGTTGTTGGCTGGAGTAGATACTTGTTTGACAATGGGTTTAAGAGACTTTGATACCTTTGGACATTTACCTATAAAGGTTTTGGGACCAGACTTAGTTTTTTTTGTAGGACTAGGATCAGGACTAGTGTCAATGCTTAATGGTACAATATCTAGTATTTCATAATCATTCAGCAAAGCTTCCAACTCATCAGGATTTATATCACAATACATCCTCATTGCCTCATCCGAGCTAACAGAATTTTGTGACATGTTTACCCCAGCTTGAGTTGGTGATTGAGTAGATGCATCTTCATTTGTTTGACTTGGTGCTTCAGGAGCATGAGTAATTGCTTGAGTAGTTGCATCCTCAGTAGCTTGAGTTGGTGCTTGAGTAGATGCATCTTCATTTGTTTGAGTTGGTGCTTCAGGGGCATGAGAAGTTGCTTGAGTAGATGCATCCTCAGTAGCTTGAGTTGGTGCTTGAGTAGATGCATCTTCATTTGTTTGAGTTGGTGCTTCAGGGGCATGAGAAGTTGCTTGAGTAGATGCATCCTCAGTAGCTTTAGTTGGTGCTTCAGAGGCACTAGTTGGTGCTTGAGTAGATGCATCTTTGT
Organism: Vicia faba; assembly: GCA_948472305.1. Lineage (NCBI taxonomy): Eukaryota > Viridiplantae > Streptophyta > Magnoliopsida > Fabales > Fabaceae > Vicia > Vicia faba. The sequence goes on from OX451741.1 coordinate 588,355,966, forward strand.
GATCGGTGGAAATAGAACTGACTGTTTTTTAGCTGGTTTCGCGAAATGTCGCGGTAAGCAAGAGTCTCCGCCGTCTTTTATGTTCTCCAACATGGAAAGGACAAAAGCACAGCAAAATTCCTTATTCGAGAATGTTTCTTGGTTCGGGAGGTAGATTTATAGAAAGGGAAGGTGTTAGCACCCTTTTATCCGTGGTTATCCACGGGCTCTTAGGTACTTGCTCTTATGTTTTCAAAAATTTGTTTGCTTTTCAAGTGTGTGTGGGTTTTGAAAAAAGTTCATTTGGAAAACTTCTAAGTAACTCTTATATCAGTCCTCAAGAGTGTATGAAGTGTTTTGAAAACTTTTTGAAAGTGTGGGTGCGAAAAGTTGTTTTTGTTTGTTTGAAACAGCAAGTACCCATGAGAATCTACCTACTCTAAGGAATTAAGCTGTGTAAGAGTCCTTTAGATAGTGCTATCCCACCATTGAGAGGTAGGTAGCACCATCGTTGGAGGTATTCGGTTCAATTCGATTATTAGGGACATGTGGTCACCGAAGCAATGGTAGGATACCTTAGAAGTAACCCTAATGTCCTAGATCCTTTTTGTCCGAGGCAACCGTTTCGAGGCGACTGGATCTTTAGACAAAAGGGCGACCTCTAAAACACCCTATACTTGGCGACCACGTTCGAGGCAACCAGTGAGGCATACCCTAAGAGTGGCATGTGCTTGTGCATTGTTTTCATGTTATGTTTATCTTGTATATGCTATTTGTGAGCTACGGATTGATTTTATTTACATACATTCTTGCAGGCATATTAGCAGTTGGGAGTGCGGAAAATAAATTGCAGAAATGTAAATCTAGCTATTACAAGGCGCGGGTCTATACATCGCCAAAAAAACAAAACCCGTTTGGAAATAAAGTGCGAGAAACAGTAAGAAAGCAATAAAGTCCTAATTAACTATTACATATCCGGAAACAGTTACATAAAATATAATAAAAAGGAATTAAAGCGCGAAAAGAAATTAAATCGGGAACGTCCTAAGGGTTTTGACCCTTTTTTAGAATTAAATTGAATTTGTCTTTTTTTTTTGTAATTAATGAAATTAAAACTAATGACTAACTAATTAATTTAATTAAAAGAAAAATATTTTTGTGTTTTTATGTTTTTAATGAGAATAAAATAAAAGAATTAAAATTAAAAGTTAACCTAATTCTAAATTATTTTTATTTATTGTAAAGAAAAAGAGATTAAAATTGACCTAATTAAACTATTTTATTTGGTAGTATTTTATTTACAAAAATAACATGAAATCAATAATAATAATAATAATAATAGTTCTTTTTTTTTAATTGTAAAAAGGTTAAATAATTTGTTAATGAGTAATTAATAAAAAAACAATAGAATTAAACAAAGCAATTAATAAGAAAGAAAAAAAAAGTGCAAACCCAAAAGGGGGTTCTGGGCCAGCAATGGGGGTGTATGTGGAATTGTGAGGCCCATCAAGAAGCCAGCCTTGTTTGACCTTTGAGACTGCCTGGAGATATGTTGACTCATGAGCATGGTGTTCCTTCATTCCCTGGCCACTGGATTGTTGTTTGTAGACACTTGGCATACTGAAGCGTCAGGGCACATGGTGTACCACCTTTAGAAGCCTGCACAGGAATACATTGAGAAAAAATGGAAACAAGGAAATTGGGGGACCTGGGAATCTAACCCAGGTCCCAATGATCACCAAGCACGTTGCCAGCCACTCCACCACTTTGTTTCAGTCATCAATAAAACAAACATGAATTAATATATGCAATAATCATTTCCAATGCTGCCAAACTAAAAACGCGCGCATCTCATTTGAATGGACCAACTACGTTCTTCCACGTAATCATCTTCTTCGCATTTCCTGAAACAAAAACAAACAAATAACGGGGGTTTTAAACCCCCACAAAATGCAAACGTCCAAAATAGCGATTAGGGCTACAGGTAATATAAAAAAAGCGCGATGGTTGGGTTGAATTCGTCTGGCCTTGACGAATTCAACCATATATGTCTCAAGGTCCAATTTTTCTGTATGTGCAAAGCCCTAAAATCCAAGCTTCGAAACCCTAGATTGCTTCAATGGTGTTTTTTAATTCAGAGCACCATAATCAAATTGAATCATACCAATAGCTTCAGAATGGTCCTATTAACACAAATCAATCCAAAAAAGAGGTTAAAATGCATAAATAAGGATATGCGATTATGGAAAAATATTCAAACCGTGGGACTTTTTATGGATGATTCTTTGAGTATTGGAGCTTGTTTATGATTGCAATAGGTTCTGGAGACTCCCAGCAATGTATTTGAACCTTCAAATCTCCTTGAAATGGCCTGGAAGGTAGAATTAGGATTTGACTTTTTTGCTTGGATTTTTGAATTTGGTTCTGCCGTTTTAGAGATGTTCAGGTCGTGTTTTAGGTATGGAACCTTTGCATATGTATGTATGAATGCAATTAGGTCACTTTAAGAGCTGGTATCCTTGTGCAATCAAGTTTGGGATTTCTTCATAACCACCATTAAAGCATTTTCCAATTTTGTTCAAATTTGAATTTTCATGCTTAAAATGGCCCTAGCATGAAATGGTATGCTTGCTCATGACACATAAAGGCCATTCAAATCCAAAGATGCTACTTAATTAATTTTTTTGATTTTATTTGAATTTTATGGATTTAAAATGAATTAAATCAAATAAAATTAAATAAAAATAGAAAAAATTAATGTTTAATCTTGAAATTGATCATGGGACACGTGGGTGGCATGACAAGGCTGAATCAAGTGGAAAAAGTGGGCCCTTTTGTCAAAAATTGAAGTTTCAATGATAGTTGACTTTTGTCATTTCACAAAAATTTCTCAACTTCTCCAATGCATATCTTGCTCAATTTTGATCATATGGACATGTTCTTGGACATTTTGGAAAGGTATTGAAGTCCTCTAACCAATGCCTTTGGTCCCATGTAATTTTGATTTACCAATCTCAAGTGATGGTCTTTGACTTAAAATGCCTTTTTGTTGACTTTTGAAAATGACCTATAATGTTGAAATTGGTAACTTTTTGTGAGAGCATTTCTTGGACTTGGAATGTGAAGATGAGTTGTAGGAAATGTCATCCCCTTCAAAATGAGCATTGGATGGGATTTTTCTGATAAACCATGAAAAAGTTATGCCTTGGTCAAGTTACAGTTGACTTTTCAATTGTCCAAAAATGGAAACTTTTGTATCTTGACGATTTTTGAGCCATTCTTGAGGAATCATGATCAAGATTTAATCAAATGATGATTGTGGCTTCAAAATAAGATGTTGACCAAAAATTTTGACTTTTGACTGCCAAATGACCATTTTGCCCCTGCAGTTGACTGTAGAGCAACTAGGGTTTTTGACTGTGCAATTTGATGTTGTGAGTCTTGTAACTTGACATGTAGATGCTTGACAATGTGTATAGGCATATGTGACTTGATTGAGCCCTTGAAAACCTCAACTTCCTTGCAAGAAACAAAACCCAAATTTTGACTGCCTTAGGAGGATGGTTTGACTGTGCAACCCCTTGAGAAATCTTGAACCATTTGAGGATGATTCTTGATAAACTTTGAAGAATATGGGAGGGCAAATTTTGGGGTACAACAGTTGCCCCTGTTCAATCTTCTTAGACCTGAGGATGTAGATTGGCTTGTGTGCCTTTCGTGATCCGAAGGTGGAAGATGATTGAACACTAGAGTGCCCAAAAATTTGCACTCATATAGTAGAATATCAGCAATGTCATGTCGGGAATGGGCTTATAGATGCCATTTGGAGAGATGGTGGATAGGAGGATGGTCTTATATATTCCATCTGGAGATGTGACAGAACCTTGTCGGGAATGGGCTTGTAGATGCCATTTGGAGACTGTTGGTAGGTGGATGGGCTTATAGATGCCATTTGGAGATGTGACAGAAACTTGTCGAGAATGGGCTTATAGATGCCATTTGGAGACTGTTGGTAGGTGGATGGGCTTATAGATTCCATCTGGAGATGTGACAGAACCTTGTCGGGAATGGGCTTACAGATGCCATTTGGAAATGTAATGAATGGTTGAATCTGAGTAAGAAATAGAATAGCTTCCATGTCTGGAGCATATCTAGTCTGTGTCTAATTGCTGACGTCTTGAACGAGTAGTAGAATGACCGCCGTGTCTGGGGTATATCCATACTGTATCTGAGTGAGTGACAGAATGTCATCCGAATCTGGATCGTATCTGGAATGCCTTTTGAATGAATCTAGTCTAAATAATAGAATGGCATCCGTGGTTGGAGCATATCTAAGTTGTCTTTAAGAGTTTGAATCTGAATAAGCAGTAGAAAAGCATCCGAATCTGGAGCATCTCTAAGCTATCTCTGAAGAGAAATCTGGAATAAGTATCAGAATGTCGCCATGTCTGGGTCACATCTGAACTATCTCTAGAAGGAAATCTGAATAAGCAATAGAATAACATCCGGGTCTGGAGTATCTCTAAGCTATCTCTTGAGAGAAATCTGGAATAAGTATCAGAACGTCGCCATGCCTGGGTCACATCTGAACTATCTCTAGAAGGAAATCTGAATAAGCAATAGAATAACATCCGGGTCTGGAGTATCTCTAAGCTATCTCTGGAGAGAAATCTGGAATAAGTATCAGAATGTCACCATGCCTGGGTCACATCTGAACTATCTCTAGAAGGAAATCTGAATAAGCAATAGAATAACATCTGGGTCTGGAGTATCTCTAAGTTATCTCTGGAGAGAAATCTGGAATAAACAATAGAATAACATCCGTGGTTGGAGCATCTCTAAGTTATCTTTTAGGAAATCTAGAATAAGTATCAGAACGTCGCCATGCCTGGGTCACATCTGAACTATCTCTAGAAGGAGTCTTGAATAAGCAAAAGAACAGCATCCATATCTGGAGCATTTCCAAGCTATCTCTGAAGAGAAAATCTGAATAAGAAAAAGAACAACATCCATATCTGGAGCATTTCCAAGCTATCTCTGAAGAGAAAATCTGAATAAGCAAAAGAACAACATCCATCTCTGGAGCATTTCCGAGCTATCTCTGAAGAGAAAATCTGAACAAGCAAAAGAACAGCATCCATCTCTGGAGCATTTCCGAGCTATCTCTTTAATCTCTTTAATGTAGATATGCCCTGGTTGGATACAGGTATCGAATCTACAATCAATCGCTCACAGATATGCCCTGGCTAGATACAGGTATCGAATCTGGAACTGCGACAGTTGATAGTAATCATTTTTGGGTTGACCTTTTTCCTGAAAAGGCAAAATATCAGTTGTATGCAATGTCATGATGTATGAAATACATGATGTCATGATGTTTAAAGACAAATGAGATAGTGTAGTATGTATGTAAGCAGGATGTATAAAATGTGAAATGTTCATGAATGTATTTTCGTCTGGGAAAATAAATCCTTGACGAATGCCGGGAAGTTCGTTAAATCCTGGGCTGATGCTGAGGAGTAGAGTTCTTCGTTTCCGCTGGGGATGATGATTGCAAGAATAAACCAGTAGGAGAAGATGACTCCATTGGGTAATAAACTTGTTGGAGAGATTACTCTGCGGGGAGATTACTCTGTGGGAAGAGATACTTCGCTGAGGTTTTGATGATAACTCCGCTGGGGATAGGAAGAACTTCGCCGAGGACGATCTTTCCGAGGTAATTAGCTGAGGATAACCCAGTTATAAGCTCTGGTGGAGAATAACCTTTGAATAAATACGGGGAGACGCGTTCGTACTCTGCAGGGATAAGCTTCCAGCATATACTGGGGATAAGCTTCCAGAATCTTACTGGGGAGATTGATTCAACTCTCCTGGGGAAACTTTTGAACTGCACCGGGGAAGTTGCTCCACTTGGGTGTCTGGTATTTCGCCGGGGAACAATCTTATATTAAGACTGTCGGGGATGCTTGTTTAGGAATATCTATACTCCGCTGGAGAATATTGAGATCTTCTGGGGATACCCAACCTCCTTAGGGCTGATAGTAGCCTAACTCTGCTTGGGGAGAGTGTTGCTGACATGCTGGAGATGTTGTGCCTTTTTAGGGCTGGTGGGAGATCAACTCTGCTTGGGGAGAGTATTGCTGACTCTTATCTTACTCCGGGGGAGTGGAGGTATCTTGATCATGTTCTTCAACTGAACCTACCTCAGTACCTTAGTGGACAGAGCATCTAGATCGCTTAGACAATTCTTATTTCCCTAGTTTCTGCGGGAGAAGGTACATGTGGAGGTGCTTGATGACTGTCGATTGACAAATATTCTTCTGGTAGGCAAGTGACGAGATGACGGGACATAGTCGTACGCTTTTGATCCCTAACTTTTGCCTGGACCGCCCTTTCGGGTTTTCAGTCCACCGGGATACCCGTTTTTGCCCAAGCCGCCTTTTCAAGTTTTTGACTTGCCGGGTGTACAGATTTTTTCATTTCATCCCTTATTTTTGCCCGAACCCTTTTGGTTTGCCGGGAAGCCCTTATTTTTGCCTAGGTGTGTCAACCTGGCGGGTCTTTGATTATGCGTAGTATGTTTTCGACTATGTCCACGTTCTCAGAGTGCAGGGAGTTGTCACTGTCAGTAGTGTTGCCATGCGACCAGAAGATCTTCGTTTGATCAGGAAAGACTCGTAGCTGGAATTCGTGTCCAATGCCCCAAGTGACTCGGGCGGAGATTGCCCCAGGCTATTTGGCATTTTTGAGAGATTCTCCGAATCTTGACTTAACTGCCCCAGATGATGGACAATGATCACGCCGTGCCCCTTGATTGGGAGTACTTTTGTTCACCAGACATTCTTCATGCGAATTTCTCTGCCGTTCGAACAAAAAGTCACATGCAAACAATGTTATTTAAAAATGCAAAGCTTATGTCTGTCTTGAAGTTTTTGAAAATGCATTTTTTCAGCAAAACCAGTTAATTTTGTAAAATGTGATGTCAACTCGTTATTTTACCGCAAGCCTTAAGGAGTCAGGATACCTTTCGTAACAGTATGCTTTCGAATTAAACCATGCTTCAGCTAGGACTTTTAAGGGTTGTAGCGTGGCCTGGTTCACGGTTTAAGAAACAAAGGATAAAGGTTCAAATTTTATTTGTACCCACCCGCTCTTCGTGATGTTCTTCGATCCTAAACTCAGCTAATCGTGCATTAGACCTTGTTTGAGTCTTTGCTCTGATATTCTGGTGATGGTCCGGATATTGATGGTTTATTTTGAATAGGCAGTCATTTTTGGTTGAGGGTTTGTAGGACCTCTTTCTTTTTGACTTCGTTATCCCTGTTTTTTTTCCTGGACTGTTTCTTATGTGCTTACAGTCAGCGGGATGCCCCAGTTTGGTAAGTTTCCTTCATAGGTTTTGACTTATTGGGCTTTAGTTCTTTTTTTTGGTAATGACTGCTTGTCTTTATGATTATTCGGAACCATCACTGTCTTTTGTTTTGTAAGGACTTCTTTTGGTGCCATTCGTTGTGCACTTGGATCAACTGAGAGAACTACCCTGCCCCAGGTTATGATTAAGGGTTTTAATTTTTGAAAAGAAAAAACTCCTACTTCTTTGGCTCGAAGGGGTTGACGAGGGATTATCTTCCTTATTACTCCGCTGTTTAGGAATTGAAACAATGCCTGTACCTCATCAGCGGGGTCCATTCAAAAGCATACTGTAAATTGTGGTATCGTTTTCGTCATCCTCCCTTAAAAGGTTTAGAATTTTTAACCGAGAGTTGATCATCACAAAAAAATATGAAAACGATTTGAATATAGTGAAAACAATTTTATTAATTCAAAACAGACATATGCAATGCATTAATGAAAGTAATAGAGTTTGCTATGACAATAATTGTTTGTATAAGCAAAGAAAAATACAACTCGGAAACTCAAATAAACAAAAGCCTTCAATGATTTGGCAAAGGGGCAGTGATTATGTTTGGAGTCTCTGGTGTTTCAAACTGGATTTCTTTGGCGTCAATCATGTCTTGAATCTTGTTCTTCAGAGGCCAACAGTTGTCCGTAGTATGCCCCGGGCTATCATAGTTGTATGCGCACCTTTCGTTGGGATGATAGTTAGGAGCAGAAGTGTTTGGATTCCGGAGAGGAGCCCTTAGGGTAATCAGCCCTGCCTTCAACAATTGTTGTAGCGCTTGATCCAGTGACATGTTGATCTTAGTGAACTGTCGTTTGGGTGCGACCTCCCTACGTTGCTGCCCCTGTCTTTGCTGAGCAGGCATAGGATTGGAGATCTGGGTTGCCCCTACATGTTGATCATGACGGCCCTTTTTACTATGCACAGCATTGGACTCTTTTTTTCCACTGTAAGGCTTTTTCTGAACATCCGAAGGTGTAGCTTCTTGAATCTTCCCAGCCTTGATACCGGCTTCAATTCTCTCCCCAGTTAAGATCAGATCTGTAAACCCAACAGAAGAATTACCAATCAGGTGGTTGAAGAACGGACCATATAGGGTTCCCAGGAACATATCAACGAGCTCACGGTCGGTCAGAGGTGGTTGCACCCTTCCAGCAAGGTCTCTCCACCTTTGCGCATATTCCTTGAATCCTTCACCCGTCCCTAGTGACATACCCTGGAGTTGGGTACGCGTAGGAGCGAGGTCGGAATTGTACTGATACTGCTTGTATAATGCAGTAGCCAAGTCCTCCCAGTTACGAATACTGGCTCCATCCAGCTGATAGAACCATTCGAGTTGAGTCCCTGAAAGACTATCCTGGAAGAAATGGATCCATAGATTCTTGTCAACAGTGTAAGGTTGGATCTTCCTTACATAACATCTGAGATGTAGCTTAGGACAGGAAGACCCGTCGTACTTTGCAATGGAAGGTGCCTTGAACTTGTGTGGGATCACCACCCCAGAGGATAGACCTAGATCTTCGAAGTCCAAGTCAGGCACTTTCTGTATCTCCATGGCGCTCAAACGGTCTTCCAGCTGTTTGTACCTGTCCTCCGCAGTAGGGTACTGTTCATCATTGTAATCGGTCTCGTTGTCGGAGACCACTGGACTAGGAACCTCTCTCTCTTGTGGGCTGTCTTTCCCAGCAGATGGGGTAGTCAGCTCAGCCTCATTTTGTGATCCATTCCCAGATCTGCGTCTAGGGTTGAACAAAACAATCCTCTTCTTCTTTTTTTTCAAAAGCAGAGTCTTCAATTCCTGTTGTCCTTGGGCTAAGCTCATGACCAGCTCCTAGAATTGGGCGTTCTGGGCCTGGAGGGCCTTGATAGCTTGTTCATTGGATGATTCAGGATTCATGATGACTGCTGAAATAAACAGCGAAGAAGGTAAGTGACCTGTAAAAAGTGTACCTGTAATGCAATGATATGTATGATATGCACGCAATGTTTTCAAGGATCTCGCGGGGTAAACAGAGAAACTTGTTAGAATTTGAATTCGGTAGCTTGATTGAAGGAACTTCATGTTGTTGAGAGTCCTTCTTCAAGAGTCAAAGCTCACCATATCGAGTGAGTCATAGCCCCTGACTCAAGTTATCATGTTTTGATCTCCAGACGACCTTGGCTAGAGGAAAATAAATCCCCTTGCTAGACATGTTGGTTCATCATGACCTGCATCACATACCCTCGAGATCCTTGAAATGGATTAGTCCTTATGCAGGATGTATGTAATGGTATAATGGTATGCTATGCATGGAGTGATGTAAGTAGGCCCTGTAATGAGTCCCGATTAAGGACCGTAAACAAAACCTGCAAGGAACTCATGTGTCAGATAACAAGCTTGCAAGTAGTCAAGTTTGAAGGCACACAAGGCACACAAGACAACCCTTAGAGTTTAGGCCAGCATGAAGTTTAGATACTACCCTCTTGAAGTTGGTGGGCTCAAACCTGTCCTATGAAAAGTAACTGGGTTCTAAGGAGCCCAATATCATTGGGTTGTTTTCTATGTTCATTGTTTTGATTTAGCCACTGAACTGGCGATCAAAATATTCCAAGAAAACAACCCTCAATGAGTGTAGTATCGAGTATCTACCAACTTCGGACTGCACCAAAGTCGGTCATCTCACTACCCCTAAAGAGGCCGGGATGGTCAAGTAAGGTTCCTAAGGTCAGTTGATGCTTCACGACACCATGCGGCGGCCCCGTACTCTTCTTGAATTGACTCAAGGGTTACTGGTACTCACCAAAGTGCCACATCAACGTAGCAAACTGCTTCAACCGTGTCGGTATACCCCGCACAGTTCCTTCACAGTTTTGTTTCTACCTAAAAGGTATCCCCCAGATCCGGGTTAGGATCTATGAAACTCCCAAAACAGGCCCACAAATGTAAAAGCAATCAAGACATACAATTGAATATATAAGAGTGGTCTAATCCTAAGGTACACCTCACTTTAAGTTTCCCCAGCAGAGTCGCCAGTTCTGTGATCGGTGGAAATAGAACTGACTGTTTTTTAGCTGGTTTCGCGAAATGTTGCGGTAAGCAAGAGTCGCCACCGTCTTTTATGTTCTCCAACATGGAAAGGACAAAAGCACAGCAAAATCCCTTATTCGAGAATGTTTCTCGGTTCGGGAGGTAGATTTATAGAAAGGGAAGGTGTTAGCACCCTTTCTATCCGTGGTTATCCACGGGCTCTTAGGTACTTGCTCTTATGTTTTCAAAAATTTGTTTGCTTTTCAAGTGTGTGTGGGTTTTGAAAAAAGTTCATTTGGAAAACTTCTAAGTAACTCTTGTATCAGTCCTCAAGAGTGTATGAAGTGTTTTGAAAACTTTTTGAAAGTGTGGGTGCGAAAAGTTGTTTTTGTTTGTTTGAAAGAGCAAGTACCCATGAGAATCTACCTACTCTAAGGAATTAAGCTGTGTAAGAGTCCTTTAGATAGTGCTATCCCACCATTGAGAGGTAGGTAGCACCATCGTTGGAGGTATTCGGGTCAATTCGATTATTAGGGACATGTGGTCACCGAAGCAATGGTAGGACATCTTAGAAGTAACCCTAATGTCCTAGATCCTTTTTGTCCGAGGCAACCGTTTCGAGGCGACTGGATCTTTAGACAAAAGGGCGACCTCTAAAACACCTTATACTTGACGACCACGTTCGAGGCAACCAGTGAGGCATACCCTAGGAGTGGCATGTGCTTGTGCGTTGTTTTCATGTTATGTTTATCTTGTATATGTTATTTGTGAGCTACGGAGTGATTTTATTTACATACATTCTTGCAGGCATATTAGCAGTTAGGAGTGCGGAAAATAAATTGCAGAAATGTAAATCTAGCTATTACAAGGCGCGGGTCTATACATCGCCGAAAAAACAAAACCCGTTTGGAAATAAAGTGCGAGAAATAGTAAGAAAGCAATAAAGTCCTAATTAACTATTACATATCCGGAAACAGTTACATAAAATATAATAAAAAGGAATTAAAGCGCGAAAAGAAATTAAATCGGGAACGTCCTAAGGGTTTTGACCCTTTTTTAGAATTAAATTGAATTTGTCTTTTTTTTGTAATTAATGAAATTAAAACTAATGACTAACTAATTAATTTAATTAAAAGAAAAATATTTTTGTGTTTTTATGTTTTTAATGAGAATAAAATAAAAGAATTAAAATTAAAAGTTAACCTAATTCTAAATTATTTTCATTTATTGTAAAGAAAAAGAGATTAAAATTGACCTAATTAAACTATTTTATTTGTTAGTATTTTATTTACAAAAATAACATGAAATTAATAATAATAATAATATTAGTTCTTTTTTTATTTTTTATTGTAAAAAGGTTAAATAATTTGTTAATGAGTAATTAATAAAAAAACAATAGAATTAAACAAAGCAATTAATAAGAAAGAAAAAAAAAGTGCAAACCCAAAGGGGGGTTCTGGGCCAGCAATGGGGGTGTATGTGGAATTGTGAGGCCCATCAAGATGCCAGCCTTGTTTGACCTTTGAGACTGCTTGGAGATACATTGACTCATGAGCATGGTGTTCCTTCATTCCCTAGCCACTGGATTGTTGTTTGTAGACAATTGGCATACTGAAGCGTCAGGGCACATGGTGTACCACCTTTAGAAGCCTGCACAGGAATACATTGAGAAAAAATGGAAACAAGGAAATTGGGGGACCTGGGAATCGAACCCAGGTCCCAATGATCACCAAGCACGTTGCCATCCACTCCACCACTTTGTTTCAGTCATCAATAAAACAAACATGAATTAATATATGCAATAATCATTTCCAATGCTGCCAAACTAAAAACGCGCGCATCTCATTTGAATGGACCAACTACGTTCTTCCACGTAATCATCTTCTTCGCGTTTCCTGAAACAAAAACAAACAAATAACGGGGGTTTTAAACCCCCACAAAATGCAAACGTCCAAAAGTAGCGATTAGTGCTACAGGTAATATAAAAAAAGCGCGATGGTTGGGTTGAATTCATCTGGCCTTGACGAATTCAACCATATATGTCTCAAGGTCCAATTTTTCTGTATGTGCAAAGCCCTAAAATCCAAGCTTTGAAACCCTAGATTGCTTCAATGGTGTTTTTTAATTCAGAGCACCATAATCAAATTGAATCATACCAATAGCTTCAGAATGGTCCTATTAACACAAATCAATCCAAAAAAGAGGTTAAAAATGCATAAATAAGGATATGCGATTATTGAAAAATATTCAAACCGTGGGACTTGTTGTGGATGATTCTTTGAGTATTGGAGCTTGTTTATGATTGCAATAGGTTCTGGAGACTCCCAGCAATGTATTTGAACCTTCAAATCTCCTTGAAATGGCCTGGAAGGTAGAATTAGGATTTGACTTTTTTGCTTGGATTTTTGAATTTGGTTCTACCGTTTTAGAGATGTTCAGGTCGTGTTTTAGGTCTGGAACCTTTGCATATGTATGTATGAATGCAATTAGGTCACTTTATGAGTTGGTATCCTTGTGCAATCAAGTTTGGGATTTCTTCATAACCACCATTAAAGCATTTTTCCAATTTTGTTCAAATTTGAATTTTCATGCTTAAAATGGCCCTAGCACGAAATGGTATGCTTGCTCATGACACATAAAGGCCATTCAAATCAAAATATGCTACTTAATTAATTTTTTTGATTTTATTTGAATTTTATGGATTTAAAATGAATAAAATCAAATAAAATTAAATAAAAATAGAAAAAATTAATGTTTAATCTTGAAATTGATCATGGGACACGTGGGTGGAATGACAAGGCTGAATCAAGTGGAAAACGTGGGCCCTTTTGTCAAAAATTGAAGTTTCAAGGATAGTTGACTTTTGTCATTTCACAAAAATTTCCCAACTTCTCCAATGCATATCTTGCTCAATTTTGATCATATGAACATGTTCTTTGACATTTTGGAAAGGTCTTGAAGTCCTATAACCAATGCCTTTGGTCCCATGTCATTTTGATTTACCAATCTCAAGTTATGGTCTTTGACTTAAAATGCCTTTTTGTTGACTTTTGAAAATGACCTATAATGTTGAAATTGGTAACTTTTTGTGAGAGCATTTCTTGGACTTGGAATGTGTAGATGAGTTGTAGGAAATGTCATCCCCTTCAAAATGAGCATTGGATGGGATTTTTCTGATAAACCATGAAAAAGTTATGCCTTGGTCAAGTTACAGTTGACTTTTCAGCTGTCCAAAAATGGAAACTTTTGCATCTTGATGATTTTTGAGCCATTCATGAGGAATCATGATCAAGATTTGATCAAATGATGATTGTGGCTTCAAAATAAGATGTTGACCAAAAATTTTGACTTTTGACTGCCAAATGACCATTTTGCCCCTGCAGTTGACTGTAGAGCAACTAGGGTTTTTGACTGTGCAATTTAATGTTGTGAGTCTTGTAACTTGACATGTAGATGCTTGACAATGTGTATAGGAATATGTGACTTGATTGAGCCCTTGAAAACCTCAACTTCCTTGCAAGAAACAAAACCCAAATTTTGACTGCCTTAGGAGGGTGGTTTAACTGTGCAACCCCTTGAGAAATCTTGAACCATTTGAGGATGATTCTTGATAAACTTTGAAGAATATGGGAGGGAAAATTTTGGGGTACAACAGTTTCCCCTGTTCAATCTTCTTGTTCCTGAGGATGTAGATTGGCTTATGTGCCTTTCGTGATCCGAAGGTGGAAGATGATTGAACACTAGAGTGCCCAAAAATTTGCACTCACATAGTAGAATATCAGCAATGTGATGTCGGGAATGGGCTTATAGATGCCATTTGTAGAGATGGTGGATAGGAGGATGGTCTTATAGATGCCATCTGGAGATGTGACAGAACCTTGTCGGGAATGGGCTTGTAGATGCCATTTAGAGACTGTTGGTAGGTGGATGGGCTTATAGATGCCATCTGGAGATGTGACAGAAACTTGTCCGGAATGGGCTTATAGATGCCATTTGGAGACTGTTGGTAGGTGGATGGGCTTATAGATGCCATCTGGAGATGTGACAGAACCTTGCCGGGAATGGGCTTACATATGCCATTTGGAAATGTAATGAATGGTTGAATCTGAGTAAGAAATAGAATAGCTTCCATGTCTGGAGCATATCTAGTCTGTGTCTAATTGCTGACGTCTTGAACGAGTAGTAGAATGACCGTCGTGTCTAGGGTATATCCATACTGTATCTGAGTGAGTGACAGAATGTCATCCGAATCTCGATCATATCTGGAATGTCTTTTGAATGAATCTGGTCTAAATAATAGAATGGCATCTGTGGTTGGAGCATCTCTAAGTTGTCTTTAGGAGTTTGAATCTGAATAAGCAGTAGAAAAGCATCTGGATCTGGAGCATCTCTAAGCTATCTCTGAAGAGAAATCTAGAATAAGTATCAGAACGTCGCCATGCCTGGGTCACATCTGAACTATCTCTAGAAGGAAATCTGAATAAGCAATAGAATAACATCCGGGTCTGGAGTATCTCTAAGCTATCTCTGGAGAGAAATCTGGAATAAGTATCAGAACGTCGCCATGCCTGGGTCACATCTGAACTATCTCTAGAAGGAAATCTGAATAAGCAATAGAATAACATCCGGGTCTGGAGTATCTCTAAGCTATCTCTGGAGAGAAATCTGGAATAAGTATCAGAACGTCGCCATGCCTGGGTCACATCTGAACTATCTCTAGAAGGAAATCTGAATAAGCAATAGAATAACATCCGGATCTGGAGTATCTCTAAGCTATCTCTGGAGAGAAATCTGGAATAAACAATAGAATAGCATTCGTGGTTGGAGCATCTCTAAGTTATCTTTTAGGAAATCTGGAATAAGTATCAGAACATCGCCATGCATGGGTCACATCTGAACTATCTCTAGAAGGAGTCTTGAATAAGCAAGAGAACAGCATCCATATCTGGAGCATTTCCAAGCTATCTCTGAAGAGAAAATCTGAATAAGCAAAAGAACAACATCCATATCTGGAGTATTTCCAAGCTATCTCTGAAGAGAAAATCTGAATAAGCAAAAGAACAACATCCATCTCTGGAGCATTTCCGAGCTATCTCTGAAGAGAAAATCTGAACAAGCAAAAGAACAACATCCATCTCTGGAGCATTTCCGAGCTATCTCTTTAATCTCTTTAATGTAGATATGCCCTGGCTGGATACAGGTATCGAATCTAGAATCAATCGCTCACAGATATGCCCTGACTAGATACAGGTATCGAATCTGGAACTGCGACAGTTGATAGTAATCATTTTTGGATTGACCTTTTTCCTGAAAAGGCAAAACATCAGTTGTATGCAATGTCATGATGTATGAAATGCATGATGTCATGATGTTTAAAGACAAATGAGATAGTGTAGTATGTATGTAAGCAGGATGTATAAAATGTGAAATGTTCATGAATGTATTTTCGTCTGGGAAAATAAATCCTTGACGAATGCCGGGAAGTTCGTTGAATCCTGGGCTGATGTTGAGGAGTAGAGTTCTTCGTTTCCGCTGGGGATGATGATTGCAAGAATAAACTAGTAGGAGAAGATGACTCCATTGGGGAATAAACTTGTTGGAGAGATTACTCTGCGGGGAGATTACTCTGTGGGAAGAGATACTTCGCTGAGGTTTTGATGATAACTCCGTTGGGGATAGGAAGAACTTCGCCGAGGATGATCTTTCTGAGGTAATTAGCTGAGGATAACCCAGTTATAAGCTCTGGTGGAGAATAAACTTTGAATAAAGCCGGGGAGACGCGTTCGTACTCTGCAGGGATAAGCTTCCAGCATATACTGGGGATAAGCTTCCAGAATCTTATTGGGGAGATTGATTCAACTCTCCTGGGGAAACTTTTGAACTGCACCGGGGAAGTGGCTCCACTTGGGTGTCTGGTATTTCGCCGGGGAACAATCTTATATTAAGACTGCCGAGGATGCTTGTTTAGGAATATCTATACTCCGCTGGAGAATATTGAGATCTTCTGGGGATACCCAACCTCCTTAGGGCTGATAGTAGCCTAACTCTGCTTGGGGCGAGTGTTGCTGACATGCTGGAGATGCTGTGCCTTTTTAGGGCTGATGGGAGATCAACTCTGCTTGGGGAGAGTATTGCTGACTCTTGTCTTACTCCGGGGGAGTGGAGGTATCTTGATCATGTTCTTCAGCTGAACCTACCTCAGTACCTTAGTGGACAGAGCATCTAGATCGCTTAGACAATTCTTATTGCCCCAGTTTCTACGGGAGAAGGTACCTGTGGAGGTGCTTGATGACTGCCGATTGACAAATCTTCTTCTGGTAGGCAAGTGACGAGATGACGGGAGATAGTTGTACGCTTTTGATCCCTAACTTTTTCCTGGACCGCCCTTTCGGGTTTTCAGTCCACCGGGATACCCGTTTTTTCCCAAGCCGCCTTTTCAGGTTTTTGACTTGCCGGGTGTACAGATTTTTTCATTTCATCCCTTATTTTTTCCCGAACCCTTTTGGTTCGCCGGGAAGCCCTTATTTTTGCCTAGGTGTGTCAACCCGGCGGGTCTTTGATTATGCGTAGTATGTTTTCGACTATGTCCACGTTCTCAGAGTGCAGGGAGTTGTCACTGTCAGTAGTGTTGCCATGCGACCAAAAGATCTTCGTTTGATCAGGCAAGACTCGTAGCTGGAATTCGTGTCCAATGCCCCAAGTGACTCGGGCGGAGATTGCCCCAGGCTATTTGGCATTTTTGAGAGATTCTCCGAATCTTGACTTAACTGCCCCAGATGATGGACAATGATCACGCCGTGCCCCTTGATTGGGAGTACTTTTGTTCACCAGACATTCTTCGTGCGAATTTCTCTGCTGTTCGAACAAAAAGTCACATGCAAACAATGTTTTTTAAAAATGCAAAGCTTATGTCTGTCTTGAAGTTTTTGAAAATGCATTTTTTCAGCAAAACCAGTGAATTTTGTAAAATGTGATGTCAACTCGTTATTTTACCGCAAGCCTTAAGGAGTCAGGATACCTTTCGTAACAATATGCTTTCGAATTAAACCATGCTTCAGCTAGGACTTTTAAGGGTTGTAGTGTGGCCTGGTTCACGGTTTAAGAAACAAAGGATAAAGGCTCAAATTTTATTTGTACCCACCCGTTCTTCGTGATGTTCTTCGATCCTAAACTCAGCTAATCGTGCATTAGACCTTGTTTGAGTCTTTGCTCTGATATTCCGGTGATGGTCCGGATATTGATGGTTTATTTTGAATAGGCAGTCATTTTTGGTTGAGGGTTTGTAGGACCTCTTTCTTTTTGACTTCGTTATCCCTGTTTTTTTGCCTGGACTGTTTCTTATGTGATTACAGTCAGCGGGATGCCCCAGTTTGGTAAGTTTCCTTCATAGGTTTTGACTTATTGGGCTTTAGTTCTTTTTTTTGGTAATGACTGCTTTTCTTTATGATTATTCGGAACCATCACTGTCTTTTGTTTTGTAAGGACTTCTTTTGGTGCCATTCGTTGTGCACTTGGATCAACTGAGAGAACTACCCTGCCCCAGGTTATGATTAAGGGTTTTAATTTTTGAAAAGAGAAAACTCCTACTTCTTTGGCTCGAAGGGGTTGACGAGGGATTATCTTCCTTATTACTCCGCTGTTTAGGAATTGAAACAATGCATGTACCTCATCAGCGGGGTCCATTCAAAAGCATACTGTAAATTGTGGTATCGTTTTCGTCATCCTCCCTCAAAAGGTTTAGAATTTTTAACCGAGAGTTGATCATCACAAAAAAATATGAAAACGATTTGAATATAGTGAAAACAATTGTATTAATTCAAAACAGACATATGCGATGCATTAATGAAAGTAATAGAGTTTGCTATGACAATAATTGTTTGTATAAGCAAAGAAAAATACAACTCGGAAACTCAAATAAACAAAAGCCTTCAATGATTTGGAAAAGGGGCAGTGATTATGTTTGGAGTCTCTTGTGTTTCAAACTGGATTTCTTTGGCGTCAATCATGTCTTGAATCTTGTTCTTCAGAGGCCAACAATTATCCGTAGTATGCCCCGGGCTATCAGAGTGGTATGCGTACCTTTCGTTGGGATGATAGTTAGGAGCAGAAGTGTTTGGATTCCGGAGAGGAGCCCTTAGGGTAATCATCCCTGCCTTCAACAATTGCTGTAGCGCTTGATCCAGTGACATGTTGATCTTAGTGAACTGTCGTTTGGGTGAGACCTTCCTACGTTGCTGCCCCTGTCTTTGCTGAGTAGGCATAGGATTGGAGATCTGGGTTGCCCCTACATGTTGATCATGATGGCCCTTTTTACTATGCACAGCATTGGACTCTTTTTTTCCACTGTAAGGCTTTTTCTGAACATCCGAAGGTGTAGCTTCTTGAATCTTCCCAGCCTTGATACCCGCTTCAATTCTCTCCCCAGTTAAGATCAGATTTGTAAACCCAACAGAAGAATTACCAATCAGGTGGTTGAAGAACGGACCAGATAGGGTTCCCAGGAACATATCAACGAGCTCACGGTCGGTCAGAGGTTGTTGCACCCTTTCAGCAAGGTCTCTCCACCTTTGCGCATATTCCTTGAATCCTTCACCCGTCCCTAGTGACATACCCTGGAGTTGGGTACGCGTAGGAGCGAGGTCGGAATTGTACTGATACTGCTTGTAGAATGCAGTAGCCAAGTCCTCCCAGTTACGAATACTGGCTCCATCCAGCTGATAGAACCATTCGAGTTGAGTCCCTGAAAGACTATCCTGGAAGAAATGGATCCATAGATTCTTGTCAACAGTGTAAGGTTGGATCTTCCTTACATAAGATCTGAGATATAGCTTAGGACAGGAAGACCCGTCGTACTTTGCAAAGGAAGGTGCCTTGAACTTGTGTGGGATCACCACCCCAGAGGATAGACCTAGATCTTCGAAGTCCAAGCCGGAACTGCTAACTGCAACATCACCTTCAGTAGGAACTGCTAACTGTTTGTTTTTCTTACACGTCATTTTATTGTGTCCATATTCCAAAGAACTCTTACATCTATGGCTTGTGTTTGTCCTTTGCCACCTTGTTTGAGTTTCCTAATCTGGATCTCTTCTTCTGAGTTTCTTTGGTCTACCAGGACCTCTCTTGTAACTTGGTGGAAAGATTTCAGGGTCAATAATCCTTGGACATTTGTTTTGGACATTAATGAGACTGATAACCTCATTGTAACATGATACATAGGTAGACTTGTGGTAACACTTATCTACATACTTAATGGGATTATCTATCTTCCTATGTATGGCTACAACAACATGTCTACATGGGATCCCAACCAAGTCCCAAAAACCACAAGAACAAGTATGTTTTAGCAAATCTACAACAAAACTATATGTGAATTGTACATGAGTAACTTGAAAGGTAAGTCTACCTCCATATGTTGGCATCCAGTTAGCACTTTTTTCTATCTCCCTATCAAGCCTTCTAAGGGGTTTAGACATGATCTCTCCTTTGTAATTCTCTACTTTCTCCCTAAGAGTAGCAAACCTACCCATAAGATAGTTTCTAATCCACTCAAACATGGTAATTATAGGTTTATCCCTTTGCATCAAAATAGTAGCATTGAAAGATTCACTTAGATTATTCATAAGAACATCACACTTAGAGTATAGAGGAAAGGCATGTTTACACCATTTTTTCTTGGGAATAGCATTTAACCAGTTAAAAGCATCTGGACTTACCTCCTTAATTTGATTCATCTTGTCCTAATGAGCTTCAAAATATGTTGCCTTTGCTGCAGCCATAATAAGATCTCTATACAGTGTTCCACCTCCAAACTTCTTCTTGAAGTTAGCATATAGGTGCCTTAGGAAAAACCTGTGTTCAAACTAAGGATACTCTTCCTCAAATACATTCACCAATCCCTACAAATAATTGAAAGTGTCATCAACAAGTAACACACATTAAGCACAAAATTATCAAGTAAGCATACCATTTACGTCGAGGTTCGTTTTGGTCCCTGAATTTTAAAAATGACCATTTATGTGCCTCAACTTTTTAAAATCTATCATGTTAGTCCTTCATGTTAAAATTTCACTAACGACGGCAATTTTTCGCTGATGTGTAATCTATTTTTGTAATAGACTTAGCAACCGGAAAAAACGGACGCTACATTTTTATGGCTTTTAATTTAATTATGTTTATCCAAAAAATTTAAAATTTTGATTATTTCTTGTTATTTATCTGAAATTATGATTGACATACATTTTGGTAAAATCATCTTAGTAACAACATGTTGAAACAGTTAGTTCAAACTTGCAGTTTTCAACATGTCGAATAAAGATGTCCTAATCAAGAGGATAAGACATCGCATCTACAGTAGCTGATAATTTTGTTCCAGCTGATATGTTAGCTACTAAATATTCTGAAAAAATTTAATTAGCTTATATGGCGTTCAAAATTGAAAAATTATAGATTTTATGTTGGTATTCAAGATATTAAAAGTTTCTAAATATGGAGACATTTTAGGAAAGTTTTGATTGAAGACTTATTTTCTTGGAGAAGTGTTTGCAGACATTGTGCAGCCCCATTGTTGCATTTTTGAAGCCCTAATCCAGTTGGGAAAAAGGTTATAAATAGAAGTGTTTGTAACGTAGTTTTTTACCAGTCGTGAATGAAAAGATGTAGTTATTAGGGATGAGTGTGTACCACTTTTTAGAAGATTTGATTGTGTGTTCCACTTGATAGTGAGTTGGACTGATGTTATAGAGTTGTAGTCTCTATTATTGTTCTCACTCATAAGCCTTTAAGTAATTAATTGAGTATTGTTCTTGGATGAAGCTTTGAAGAAAATACGAGTTGTGTTCTTAGTTAAGAGTCTCGGCTAGGTATTGTCATAAAAGTATGTCTTCTAGTTTTTTTTTGTATTTGAAGTGTGATATTCATTTAGGTGAAAGGTCTTTGATATAGTACCTGGCACTGTTAGACATCACTACGGTGATTGGAAGTGAGTGGGTATACTCATATCTAGGAGTTCTTAGGTAGAAGTTGAATTGGGTAGAGATTAAGTGAGAAGTTGTAAATGGGGGAGTTTAGCTTTGAATTGATACTAGTGATAGTGAATTTCCTTTTGGGATTGATAGTCCCCAGATGTAGGTGATATTACACCGAACTTGGTTAACAATTCTTGTGTTGTTTTACTTTTCAGTATTGTGTTGTAAGTTTATACCTTGCCATGTTGTTTTAGTCATAACAGATATCTCGACATCCTATAGATTATTTGTGATCTGATTTATCAGAATTTCATTTCTATTTTGTAATACTAATAAAATAAATAATATGATTGATTAAAAAATTAAAAGAAAAAAAGATGCAATGAAAATGGAATATCAGAAACCTCTCTCCTCTCTCTCTCTCTCTCCTCTCTCTCTCTCTCTCTCTCTCTCCTCTCTCTCTCCTCTCTCTCTCTCTCTCTCTCTCTCTCTCTCTCTCTCTCCTCTCTCTCTCATCTCTCTCTCTCTCTCTCTCTCCTCTCTCTCTCTCTCTCTCTCTCTCTCCTCTCTCTCTCCTCTCTCTCTCTCTCTCTCTCTCTCTTCTCTCTCTCTCTCTCTCCTCTCTCTCTACGGACGTAGCTTGAATCACAAGTTAAAGTTATCAAAATTGAAGTTTCAGTAAATTGATTCAAATCAAGCACAAAGCATGATTCGAATCATGAGTTGTGTGAAATAATGAAAAAGGTGTTGTTGAAAATGATTTGAATCACACAAATACACATAATTCGAATCACAATCTCACATGATTCCAATCAAACACATAATGATTCGAATCAAACCTCCTATTAAAGTTTCATTTTTCCTCGGTTCCAATTGATTTGGATTGTGGTTTTAACTTTATTTGAATCAACAAGTTCAAGAACCAACAATTGATTTAAATCATAGTTTACACTTGATTTAAATAATTGCTTCAAAAATCCATTTTTCATACTTCATATAAGAGTTATGATATATTGGCATCAAAATCATAACACCATATGCTTACAGAGTAGATTACAAGCTTATTTTTAAGTGTGGCACAAATTTCAATTAGAATAAAATAATAATTAAAGAGAAAAAGTAGTTGACACCGTATAAAAATCAGCTTTGCTATTTATACACCAAATACTTACACCAAACACTGTTCACTGTATTTATACGGTGAACAGTGTTTTTTTATTTTAAAAAATATATATTTTAAAAATAAAAAAATGAACAGTGCGTGAACAGTGTTTGAACAATGTCAGTGAATAGTGTTCGTGAACAGTATACGAACAATGACTTTTATTGATAAAATGAAGTTGGTTAATCAAATGAAAAATATTGGTTAATATAGTGATGAAGTTGGTTAATAAACATTCAAATATTAAAAATAATTTTTAATAGTAAAACAAAGTTGGTTAATGAAATGTAAAAAGTTGGTTAATGAAATGTAAAAAGTTGGTTAATGAAGTTACAAAGTTGGTTAATAGACTGCCCAGATTTTAAGTAATTATGAAGTTGGTTAATAAAATGTAAAAATTTGGCTAATAAAGTTATAAAGTTGGTTAATGAGGTACTTTTATTTTTGTACTCCATCGATCTAAAATATAAAAAAAAAAAAAAATATATATATATATATATATATATATATATATATATATATATATATATATATATATTTTAAAATAATATTATTTTATAATATTTTACCGTATAGATGAACAGTGAAATACGGTGTAGGTGTAGGAAATGGTGCATGAATAGCATTTTTCTATAAAAATATAGTGATTTTGGTGTTGGCATATCATCTCTCTTCATATAAATAACTTTTTTTTAATGAAAATAACAAATATGTGAAACCTATGAATTTTCTTTGTCTTCTCTTCTTAATGTACTCACCTTCACACCGTGATATTTTCTCTACTTAATATTTTGCCTTAAAAAAAATATATGGTAAAAACTCATAAATTGAACAAAAATGTTAGTATTTTCCATCAAATCTCTAAGCAAACACGTTTGTTTTTTTAAAATCTAAAATATATTACTTTTAATGATTGAAGAGTATTATGATAAAAATATTGAGTATGTAAAGGTGTCAGGATCAATTTATGGGGTGCTAAGTAGATTCTTCCTAACTATGCAAAAAACCCGCATCACAAATTTTGGGATATTTAAGGGCCTAAGAAACTTTATTGATGGTTATTGTTTTGATAAGTAGGTTAGTTTGAATCTCTAAAGGCGTCTAATGGAAATCAGACATGGACACATTTCAGACTTGGAAGATATAAGGATACACTTATTGTCACACAATTATTGCCACTTGGTTAATAAATGTCATTTAAGAAACGTTCAGACATTGCAATAACTCAAAGTTATTTTGCTAAATCAAATTATATGGATTACTCTATAAAGGTGAATTGCATCATGAGTCATGACATGACTAAGAAAATTCAAGCATTTCTTTGGGGCATGTGATATGCATACGTATTATATATTGAAAACAAAATTGAATAATCCAAGCCAAATGTAAGTTAATTGAGGATATCATCTAGCTAGTCACTAATAGGAACATGAAGAAACGAAAGCTTTTACATAATTCAACAGCTAATAGCTAATCACACGTGCAAAGAGAAAAGAACCACCTAAAAATAAACTAAATGAGTACATCCAGATAATTCAGGACCAAGCAACTTAAATATCAACACTATTACTAGGCATTGCCGAAACCACACATATCTCGAAAACTAGAACGATCCTATTGAAAGTTTACAAAAGGGTGAAATCTTTGGACATGAATTTAGTTCATCTAAACATTCCAAGTGGTAAACCGATTTAGCAAACTTTGTATTTTTTACTGTCATAACTTGTAAAAGTTGAGCATTCTGTAAAACATATTCTGCAAATCGAAGCGAATCATCCATGCCTTCATAGGTTAAGGTGCAAGATCTTAGGTGAGATGAAATGCATTTAGGAACAGAATTTGGACTTTCCCAGATTGTGAATGATCTGCTGCCGACTTTCAATGTCCATTCGGGAACTAAGTTTCTAGCGTACTTGGGGAGAATCTGTTTCAAGAAAAATAATGACAAAAGACAACCATATATAAAAATTGAGGTGAGTCGGTTCAAATATATAGAAAACTAGGAAATATGATACAAACATTCAAGTTTTATTATTCTAATTATATTAAAGGGTGGGTGTACATTTGCATACCACAAGTGTCCCTGCTAAAAATATATGTAAATATAAAGATTTATAGAATACACTAAAAAACACACACACAAAATATAGAATAAATGGGACAAACCTCATCCATTAAAAGAGTTTCAAGGTTGGGACAATTCTGAAGCACGTCCATTACGTCATCCCAGCCATAAAAGTAAGTAAATATTAATTCAAGCTGGATCAAGTTTCGAAAAACTGAAGAGTCTTTGAAATATGAAATGATGTTTTCATTGGGAAGCTTGGCCTCTAACTGCAAATTTTCCAAGACAAAAAACAAGATATGAAAATAAATGAAATGAGATAAGCGGTAAGGATTAAAGAAGTGATATTGTATTTGTACCCGTAGAAACTGAACGTTATAATATTCTGCTTTAAATAAAACATGATATGGACCCTTATCTACTCGTTGAAGTGGAATACTTGCACTTTCTTTGTAGGCAACCATAATATACAAATCTTCAAGAATCAATGATTTACATATCAACTTCTTGAGATCTTCAGAATTTTGTAAATAAACACTTTTTAAATGAAGGGTTTTAAGCAAAGGAAGATCAACGGACAAAATATTGCTCGCCACACATAACCTCTCGAGTTTGAGAATCACAAGGGTTCGGCAGCTAAATATGTTGTAGGGTGCCACGGAGATGAACTTATCCACCAAGGAATTGGAGCATGACGTGTACATTTCGAAAGCAGTATAGAAATGAAACATGGAGAGTTAGAGATTCTCGACGCCACGCAGTTTTGCAGCTTTAATCCATTCATCATAGTTGAATAGTGATAATTCAGAATGACCACAATTAAGATGAAAGGCTGTAATAGGTAGGTTATTCATGTCTGGGGATAGCATGATTTTGTCAACCCAGTGACGGAAGCATTGCAATTCCTCTTCGCCTTTCACGAATTTATCATTAAAATGGAGATCTACCATGTATTTGCATAGTGGTTTCCACCTCTTGGAAAGAAGACGGGTGGTGTAAGAAAAATTAGGAGGAAGAAAGGAAAGTATGCGACTCAGCAACTCATCTGGTAATTCACTAATCCTATCGACATCGACAGTATCTTTGAACTTTGAATTCTTTGCCATAAACTTTCTCTAAATCTTTCTTTCTGCAACGGTAAATGAATTTCAACTTTTAACAAAAACAACACAACAAAATTACTGGAACAATCAAATTTTGTGCTTCACTAAATATGCTATCATTATTATTTTCTCTCATGTATATAATTACGGGAACAATCAAATTTTGTGATAGTTATTATGAATTAACTCTTGGAGTTGAAGATTTTATGATTTCTCAACGAACATATACTCAAATTTCTGATTAGATTTGGATTAGGTTTTGAATAAAAATAGTGAGCATAATAGAGTTGTTATGAATAAGATAAGAGTGCACATAATAAACATGAAGATGAGAAAGATGTTACCGGATTTTCAAACTGCCCCTCGGACCACCGCGTCGTCGCTCCTGCTCAACTCGTATTGTGGACTCACAATAAGGGTTTTTGTTTTCTAGCAGGATTTGTCTTTTGTTTTCGCTTAAGGTTCTCGAAATAAATATAGGAAAAACAGTTGCTTTTGGAGATTATTAATTCTTTGAGTCGGCTTGGGATGTTCTTCTAATGACGGCTTATTTTGCTTTGATTAGAATTATTATCTTTATAATTAAATATGATTTAAAATTATATTAAATATCAACATAATTTTAAAATAACGAGCATTCCTAAGTTATTGAATCGAAAACGGGGTGAGCGGAATATTCACGATGGTACCACATGCATGAGTCATATTGCATTGTTGTCTCATGAGTTATTAAAGAATGTATGTGTATGTTGGAATTTTTGTAATTAATTATATTGACCATTGAATTGATTGTATCGATGACATTTATGCTATTTGTGATAAATGTGAGTATGTTATACTTGGAAAATTTGTATATCTATATTATTTGGAATATCACATGAAGTGTGTAGAATTCTGGAATAGATGTTGTTTCCATATTGCTTTCAGTTTATATACATTTGGATAATCATGTGAATTCTCACTCTTCTGTTGTGATATTGCCTTTATGTGGGTAACCTGCAGGTTTCAAGGATAGCGGTGCTTCGCACAAGACTAGTTGAGAAGTTTATCTAGTTATTCCTTACATTAGGTAGTGAGTCATTTCTCTGGTCATGTAACACTGAGATTATTTGTATTTATACTTCTATGATATGTTTGTTATGTATTCTCTTATATTCTAGATTTGTATGTTGAGATACTATGTTGATGTGGCCTTGGTGCCGATGTATGAGTTCATATGACTTGATTTATGTTATGGATTCATTGTTATTTCATCCAATGGTTATAGTATGGGATGTAATCATTGATAGTATCTGGGATATGAAATACTCCGCTATGAAATGCATAGTTTTGTTTTAGAGCATGAGATTCGAATATGTGTTATGATTTTGACCAAGTTACAATTTTGGTGAACATATAAAGTATGCATATATGTATAATTTGTATTTATGTATATGTAAATTTTAAAATGTGGCATCCATTGTATGTGTGCATTCTGTTTTACTCTGA
Organism: Vicia faba; assembly: GCA_948472305.1. Lineage (NCBI taxonomy): Eukaryota > Viridiplantae > Streptophyta > Magnoliopsida > Fabales > Fabaceae > Vicia > Vicia faba. The sequence continues at coordinate 588,383,136 of OX451741.1, forward strand.
TTTATGCCATGATTATCTGGGGTAAGAAAAGGGGTGTTACATTAGTGGTATCAGAGCAATGGTCAGTCAGATTTGGCCAGGTTATTAATTAATTTAATTCTTGTTGTATTTGATTTGTGTATCTGACACGATCAATGTTGTTGTCTATTGTTGTTGGATGTTCTTAGGAAGATGGTTGCAGGAAGAAATTAAAGGCTTAGAAAACACTTAGAAGGGGGGTTGAATCAGTTTTCCCCTTTTAAATTTCTTTTAGTTAACAACAATCTAAACACACAATGATTTTTATCCTGGTTCATTTGAAACTCAAACTACTCCAGTCCACCCATCAAGGTGATTTTTCCTCTCTCAACAAGGACTTAATCCACTATAATCAAAAGATTACAAGTACGCAACCAACTGTTATGACTAACAACAATGCACAAGCCAACTGCAAGTGACTAACACCTCTAAGACTCTCTAGTCCTATCCCTCTTGAGAAATCTGACCCAACTGGTCTCTCAAGGAACAATTACACAAGAACTTCTAACAAATTGTATAAGGATGCTTCTAAAAAGCTGTATCACAAAAGTGAATTTTACATAGAAATTTTAAGCTCAAAATTGAAAATAAACTTAACACAATAAGGTTTGATTTTGGTAGCGTAAGTTTTCTTTCAAGCAATTGTTATTTTGCTTCTTTGAGCGTTGCTCTTTATATAGCATCTAACAAATTTGTTGCTTCTGTTGCGTGTCTTGGGTGATGAGAAAAACATAATTAATGTTGCTTTAGTTGCATGTGCTTTGTTTTCTCAATGTGCCTTGGAAGTTTATCCACTCAAGTGATTTAGCCATTTTAGACTTAGTAGAGTAACGATACTATAGCAGACTTTGTCTTAGAAGATGACATACTAATACTTCATGATCTTCTACAAGCCTTGTTCAGGTATCTTCTAATCAGATGTTTCCTTGGTGCTTCTATCAGAGGTTGCGTTAGCAAGCTTCCTTCAGAAGTTGCTTTTCAGCGTGCGTGTCCAAAAGTTCTATTCATCATTAGAACTTCTAATAACTTGGTTACTCAGCATAGTTTGATATTTCTTTTATTCTAGAATGCTTGAGACAGAACATTATCTGAAATGGAAACAATACACATCTGAGTATCATATTTATTATACAAAATTTATTTCACTTGTTATCATCAAAACTCTAAGATATGATTAGAACCAAACTATGTTCTAACAATCTCCCCCTTTTTGATGATGACAAAAATATTAGATTTTGATTTAAAAAATTGTATATATGAAAAAACATATCTCCCCCTGAGATAGACAATCTCCCCATGAGATAAATACTTAAGAAAAAACTGAGTATATATTAGAACTTCCCTGAGATGTTCTTTCAAAGCTTTCAGAGATTCTTCTTTTAGAGCTTGTGTAATCCTGTAAATTTCAGAAGCAGAAAATACACTTGTATATTTGTTGTTAGAAATGTTTGACACTTTTGTTCTAGTAACATGTTATGATTAATCAGATAAAAATATCAATTTTCTCCCCCTTTTTGTCATAATCAAAAATTCAGTTTAAAAACATTGTAAAATAAAGCAAAGTTCTGATAATCATTAACTTGAAAAACACGGTTACAGAAGTTGGACAAAAATAAAATACTGAAACATTGATGCACAAAAGGGTTTAAAATAGAAGGACTAAGTGGGACGAGAAACTAGGGAAAACAGAAGGTTCTTGATTTCATTTGAAGAGTCCTCTTGCTTCTGCATCCAAGACTTGATTTCCTTGTTCGTCTCATCCTGTTTGTCCAGACGTGCACGGATAGTTGCATTTTTCTTCTTTAACTCCTTCAGACTTTCTAGTACCTCAAAAGTTGAAGCTGTATTTTCAGTAGAAACAACCCTTGATGTAGAACCAGCAGATCTGGGACAGAAGGTACTTGAGAAGAGTGTGTCTACATAAGTGTCAACACCTTTTTACCGGTATCTCTGAGACGAAGAAGAGGCGGTTTATACAAAACCAATGCTGAAGAGTTTGGATCAGCAACTTCTGATTCAGAAGATTCATCATCAGAAATATCCATATAGTCAGCAGGTGGTTGCCACGGAGCATTGTCAAGCTATAGTAGTGGATTTTCGTTCCAGATATTGTAAGTTGCTTGCTTCAGACCATTCAGACACTTAGTGAATTTATCGTAAACATGAGAGTAACACAACTCTTTGAGTTTTAGGTATTCAGCATTGAATCTCCTTCTGAATGTTTTCCATAGATCAGCTGATGCATGGGGGCTCATCTTGCTGGCGTAATCTTCCTTCAGCAATTCTAGCCAATTCAGCATTTCTATTTCAAACTTCTGCAAACATATACTAACATCTGTATGCACAACTTTCTTTTTGGTCAGGGAGTTTAGATCAACTATGGTTCTACGAAATTTTGGGGATTCAAGATTTTATGGATAGGGAAGTGTTGGAGTGGAGACTAGGGGTAGGTTTTGTGTGGTAGGTGTAGATTCAGAGGTTGGATTGACAATGGTTTCTGGGGAGTGAGAATGTAGAAGTTCTGTAGGTATGGTGTTGTGTTCTGGTGAGGGAGTTGGTGGAAGTTCTGTAGAAATGGTGGTTTGGTCAGATGAGGGAGTTTGTTGAATTTTTGGAGAGGGATGTGAAAGAAGTTCTGTATTGAAGGCATCAAAGTTATCTACATCTAATAAAACTTGAGAAATTTGGGGATTGGTTTCTAGAGCTTATGATGGGACAGAGAGATCTATATCTACGTCTATGGTATCTAGAGTTTGTTTTGTGGTTTGTGATGCTAGGGGAACAACGATTGAAGAGGTTTGTGCAGCATTTGTTACTATATTAGTAGGATTGATAACATAAATGGGATCAGAAGTTGTAGATGAGGTTGTCTTCTTTTTCTTCTTCTGAGACTTTGGAGGTCTTGCAGAAGTTCCCTCGCCATCTGCTTTCCTCTTCCTCGTTTTCTTAACTAGACTTGGGGAATCTCTTCCTTGCAGCCAAGCTGGATCAATTGGAAGTCCTTTTCTTTTGAAGCTTCTTATGTAGTTTTGGATGGTTATCTGGTGATCTTCTGAGTTGAACGCAGGAAGTTCTGCTAGAGGAACTCTTCTATTTGTGACAGTTCCCCAAGCTAATGGAGTAGGTTCAGCCATAAGTTTATCAATTATCTTTCTCTTTACTATATTCTTTCCAATCCAGACTTTTCCACAAATAGGATCCAACTCTTTAAGCAGTTTGGCATCTTTTAGGTGCGCTATCAGACCATTCTTAGTCAGAATGTTTGAAATCAGCCTTTCCAGAGGAATCCAATTTCTCTTGATCTTGAGATTTCTGGTTAGTTCTACTTCTCTTGTTTCCTTGACATGCATCCAGAGGTGTCTGAACAGAAGATAAGGCAAATCCACCTTGACATTTGTTCCTACACAATACAACAGATATTGCTGATCTGCATTAATGTAGTCTGGGGAGCTTGTTTCCTTTCTGTGATGGATGCAACCATGAAAAATCTTTACCCAGATCTTGTAGAGATCCTTAAAATCCTTAATCTTTTTTGAAGCTTCTCCAGAAGTGAAGATTTCAGCTTTCATAGGATCCACATCAAGCCTTCCTTCTGGGACACCAATTTCACCATCTCCTTCTAGACCCAACAAGTTTCTGATAATGTTTTCAGTGATAGAAATCTCCTTACCCATAATGAATAAGAGAATGGTTTTGGGGGTAACAACAACATGAATCCAAAATTCCTTGACAAGATTTGGAAAAACTGGTCCAACAAGACGATCAAAGAAAGATCTCCATCCTTGAAATTCCACAACTGGAAACAGATTGAAACCATTGTCTCTGAGATTTTCAAGATCAATTATCAAATCACACACCACTTCTAACTTCTCAACAGGAATCAATGTTGTTCGTTCAGGGATGATGTATCTTCCAGATTGCTGAGGAGTGGGTTGAATGGTGGTTTCTGGGTTGGCAGAAACAAAAATTTCTGGGTTAGTGGTTTTTGGGTTGTTAGGAATGGTGGATTCTGAGCGAGAAGATGAAGAAGCCATTCTTGAATTTCTGGGTTTAGGGTTTTTGAGAAGAGAGAAAAGGAGGCAAAATGCATAAGCTTGCAGTTGAGAGCGAAAAGAGATAGAAGTATTTGGAAAGAGTATTTCTTGAGATTTAGAGGGATTTCTTGAGATTTGAAGAGATTTCAACAGTTACCTAGGAACTTTGTGTCAATAGCTAGCACGCGTGTGTGTAACCTATCAGAAGTTATGAACACGTGTTCAACTTCTAGGTTAAAGGCGTTACAGCTGTTTGATATAGAAAACTTCTAACCATACTTGTAATGAAACATCAAAAAATATTTCAGAACTTCCATGTATGGCTTCTAATTGAACTTCTCTTCTAACTTCTTAAGAGATGTTAATTAGAACGTTCATTAAAAATAGAACTTCTGACTATATTGAAAACAAATAGAAATTTCATTCAGGGCAAACTTCCATACTTATATTTTTTTAAATATATTTAAATCTATCTTCAGAAAGAGGTTTAGTGAAAATATCAGCCCATTGATGGTCTATATCTATAAAGTTTAGACTCGAAATTCCTTTCTGAATATAGTCCCTTATGAAATGATGTTTTATTTCAATATGTTTTTCCTTAGAATGTAAAATTGGATTCTTAGAGAGGTAAATGGCATAAGTGTTATCACAGAAGATAGGAATCTTACACTCATACAGATGATAGTCTTCTAGTTGACTCTTCATCCAAAGCATCTGAGTGCTACAGCCAGCAACAACTACATATTTTGCTTCAGTGGTTGAAAGTGAAATTGTGGCTTGCTTCTTGTTGTACCATGAGATCATATTTTCACCAAGAAATTGACAACTTCCAGAGGTGCTTTTTCGTTCTACTCTGTCTCCAGCAAAGTAAGCATCACAATAACCTACTAATTGAAAGTCTTTCGATTTTCTATAACATAGTCCAACATTAGTAGTACCTTTAAGATACCTTAGAATTCTCTTAACAACAGTTAAGTGAGACTCCCTGGGATCTAACTGAAATCTTGCACATAAACAAATGCTAAATAGAATATCTGGCCTAAATGCAGTTAGATAAAGGAGAGATCCAATCATACCTTTGTAGAGTTTCTGATCTACCTTTTTACTTACCTCATCTTTTTCCAAAATGCAGGTAGCATGCATTGGAGTCTTTGCTTCCTTAATTTCTGATAATTAGAATTTCTTCAGAAGTTCTTTAACATACTTAGTTTGATGTATGTATGTACCTTCTGAACATTGATTAATTTGAATTCCCATAAAGAATTTTAGTTCTCCCATCATACTCATCTCAAATTCTGCCTGCAAAGACTTGGCAAATTCTCTTCCAAGAGAGACATTAGAAGTTTCAAAAATAATATCATCTACGTAAATTTGACAGATCAAAATATCCTTTTTAAATGTCTTTCTAAATAAAGTTGTGTCCACTTTTCCTCTGGTAAAATTCTTTTCTAATAGAAAATTGCTTAAACGCTCATACCAAGCTCTGGGGAGCTTGTTTTAACCCATATAAAGATTTTTTGAGTTTAAAAACATGTTCTGGAAATTTTGAATCTTCAAAACCAGGAGGTTGACGGACATAAACTTCTTCTTCTATATAGCCATTTAAAAATGCACTCTTAATATCCATTTGATATAAAGTAATATTATTTTGAACAACAAAAGAAATTAATAGTCTAATAGATTCTAACCTGGCGACTGGAGCAAAGATTTCATTATAATCAATACCTTCTTGTTGACTATACCCTTGTACAACCAATCGTGCCTTGTTTTTGACAACTTCTCCTTGCTCATTTAACTTATTTCTGAATACCCACTTTGTTCCAATAATGTTAAATCCTTTAGGCTTAGGAACTAGATCCCACACATCATTTCTTGTGAATTAATTCAATTCTTCTTGCATGGAAATAATTTAATCATTATCTTGAAGAGCTTCATCTATTGAGTTAGGTTCAACCAGAGACACCAGACCAAACAATGATTTTTCATTGTTTCTTAGAGAAGATTTTTCTCTGATAGGATCATCTTTCTTTCCAATGATAACATATTCTGAATGTGCTGATGCGATTCTTGGAAATCTTTTTTGTGAGGGTGAAACAACCGGCTGAACATCATTCGATAACTATATCAATGAAGTCGCCATCGAACGTTTTTTATCTCACAAAAGGAGAAAGGTGAACGTGTCGCGAAAACCTGAAAGGGATAAGACACGGTCTTGTGACCGAGAGATAGGGTAAGGGAGTCTATTACGCGAAGGGAAGGTATTAGCACCCCCACAAACCCATAGTACTCTACGGTATCCACTTCTATTTTGTAGCTAATGGGTGTGTTTGTATCTATTTACTGCTTAATTTCTATATCTGTATGCTAAAAGAGGACGCATGTGAGAGAAAGAAAAATAAAGAAAGCACGGGGAAAAGAAGGAAGTATTTACAAATTTTTGCTCGATGGAGCCCCGTGACCAGATTCCTACGTATTCCCTCGTGCAATAGAAAAGTCAGAGCATCGTAGTTCGGCTCATATGTTTTGGTGTGTTTTGTGTTTTTTACTTATGAAAAATATTTTTAAACACAAAAAGAAAATGCACCCGTAGGCGAAAAAGGTTTGTATTGGTTGGTTACTTTTACCTTTGAATTGCTACCTAAGGTAGAGTCGAAGACGACAAAATGGAGTGGAAAGGTTTATAACCTAAATCTTTGTCCATCTCGAATCACTACATAAGGTAGAGTCGAAGACGACAAAAGGGATGAAGCAAACAAGTGCTTTGGTAGAAGCACAAAAACAATGCAATGCAAAAAACAAATGTCACACAAGCGCAGGAAAATGAGGAAGTCCCATAGCCTACAACAGCAAGTCGAGGGCCAGAAGCAACCAGGAGCCAACATATTCCGATTCCCGTTAATGGTATCACCGCATGACATGAATTGTCAAGTGGGAATAGTAATTGATGTGAGATCTACAATATATGTGAACCCCAAGAAAGCGTGGAGAGTCAGAATAGGGAACTCTTGCCACTTTATTATTGACTTGATAAAGGAAGCAACACGATTCGCGTGTGTGGGCTGACACGAACTAGAACTTTGCGGGAGTCGATTACGGACCCCTTTCGCTTTCCCCATATATCATGACTCGATAGCAGGAAAAATAACAACGCGGGTCTTTGCATAGTGGTGTCGTGTCGGGTTGCCTAACCACTTGACTTATGCAACCACAAATGTAAACACTTACTGAGAATTACCTCCCTATGCACGATGGAGGATTTTAAACAAACAACACACAATTATCACATAGAATTGCCCTAAACGGGTCATTAAATAAACCAGAGGGGTTCCTGAACATGCTCCAACTACGGATGCCTCATCATGCATCTCTGTGATATGGTGGGAGAACCGACTTATTTATTTTGCGTTTTATCGCAAATGTTGCTGATAGTAAGAGTCGCCACCGACTTTTATTTTATCCAATTAAGGGAAGGCGAAAAGAACAAGAAAAGACCTTCATTAGATTTTGAGTACGGGAGGCAGTTATGAAAAGGGAAGGTATTAGCACCCTTTCCATCCGTAGTTATCTACGGGCTCTTAATTACTTAGCTCACTTTATAATTGCTTTCTGTGTGTGTTTGAAAAGATGTTTTGAAAAGGCATTTCTCTTTTACTTCATAATGATTCTCGCTGGAATGTATACGAAGTGTTTGGAAATGTTTTATTTTGGAAAAGTGTTTAACTTTGTAATGATTCACACTGGAATGTATACAAAGTGTTTGAAAAGTTTTTGAAAATAGTGTGAGGTGTAAAAAGTATTTTTGAATTGATTAGAGCAAGCAAAAGAGTCTTATTACCTACTCAGAATGGTCGTTTCCATGTTATTTTGCTTTCCTTTAGGGTAGCCCTATCCATACCATTAGTTGGTAGGTAACTCTATTCGTTGGATGTAAAGGGACGTTCGTAGGGTCATCGTATGGTCATAGGAGGCAACATGTAAGAATACCTTAGCATATTCGTAGGGACGATCATCACTTTTCATAGGCAACAATCGAGGTACAAGATCATATATTCGTAGGCAAAATCGAGGGTCATCGAGGGACTATGATCTTTGTATCGAAGGGACTATGATGATATTATTCGTGAGCGATTGTGCTAAGATATCTCTACGTTCGAAGGACATGACCATGTTATTCGAAAGGCAACAAGAGAGGATACCCTAAGGGGTGTGCAAGTGTGAAGAGAGTGTTTGTATTCAAATATTTATCTTGTATTTAAAAGTGATCTATGTTATTTTTAATCTTACCATACACGCCTAATTACTAGCAGTTAAATATGTACAGAAATTAAATTACGGAAAGTAAAGTGCGGAAAGTAAATCCTACGCTATTACATGGCTTTGGGGCAGATACATAATAGGAGTGCGGAAAGTAAAGGGAAAAAATGTAAATCTACGCTATTACATGATAAAAATTTGCGACCTATACATCCTTTCTAGAATTGTAAATACGAAATAAGAAATAGATAATCAGAATAATAAGAAAATGTTAGTAAAATGTTTTGGAAATTAGTAGAAAAAGGTTTTAGGTTAGTAATCCTAATTATTAGAGAAGAAAATATTTTTTGGGAATTTTCTAGATTAGTTTTAATGGGGAAAAATAATTAAAGGTTAATTTTAATGGTTAATTAACAATTAATTAAAATATGAATGAAAAATATTATTTTTTTATGTTAAAAATTAAATAATCCTTTTTCTGACCTAAATGCAAAAAGAAAATATTTTTTATGATTTTTGTAGTATTTTAGAAAAATATTTGAAAGCAAATTAAATAGAAAGGAAAATATTGAAAAATAATGAAACTATGAAGAACTTGGTTAGTTTGGAAAAAGACCAAAAATAATATGCAGGGCCAAGGATCGAACCCAGGACCATTCCCTGGTACGCGAGTGCCTTTGCCACCTGAGCTAGAAAGTTTTTGTGTTAGGAAAATGAAGCAAATAGATTATATAGGAAATAATTTTCTGAATATTGAAATAAAAACGCGCGCCAAGGGGGGGTCATCGTCCCCGATTCAAATTTCCCAGGATTTTACCTATGGATGCTTTCGTTGCTAAAGCCAATAGTGACGGCTTTGTCCGTCACTATAACACCTGCAATTTTTCAAAATTCACAATACGCAATATAAATTTATGGTGAAGGCATGGATCGATTGCCTTCAACCTCTTGAACATGAATATGTCCCTGATTTTTGCCAATTTTTCCTAAATCAAAATGTCCTAATTTGGAGTTACGAACCCTAGCAATGGTGAAAGCTTGTACCTGCACTCAAACCTTAATTGAACCATACAGTAAGCTTCGAAGTAACATCAGGAACAAAAATATATAATCAAATCATGTTAAGAATGCATGTCACTATGAATTCGATTTCAAAATTTTATAGAGCAAACCGTGATATTTGTGAACTTCTTATCATTGAAAGATGCCCTTACGGGATATTCCTGAGCCTCGAGATACCTCTTCACTTCGTAGAACCAAGGTTTCTCTTCTGTTCCTTCGGTATCAAGTTCAAAATAGTATGTTGGTTCGTCTAGTCTTTCAATAGTAATTTGGGGATCTTCATTGTCCCATCTGACCTTTAACATAGATGACATGGTAGCTAATATGTCTTCCAACTGATTCTCTTCTCGTGGGATGTGATCAAAAGTGATTTCTTCGAAGTAAGGGACCAGATTCAACACATGCTCTCGATATGAAATGAGATTCGGATGCTTCATATCCCAATCGACTCTAATTTAACTGATCACCAAAGCTGAGTCTCCATACACTTGGAAGAATTTAATTCTTAAGTCAATAGCAGCTTTGATACCCATGATGCATGCTTCGTATTCGGCCATGTTGTTGGTGCAGTCGAAGCATAGTCTGGCGGTGAAAGGCATGTGTCCGCCTGTAGGAGATGTAATGATGGCGCCAATACCATTTCCAAGTGCATTTGAGGCTCCATCAAAGACCATGGTCAATCGGGATCCTGGTTTAGGTCCTTCGTCTGGTCCAGGTTCTTCATAATCAGTGACTAACATAATATCCTCATCTGGAAACTTGGAATGCATAGACTAATAGTCATCTACAGCTTGATGAGCCAAATGATCGGCTACTATACTTCCTTTGATCTCCTTCTAAGTAGTATACTGGATGTCGTATTCGGTCAAGATCATTTGCCATCTTCCTATTCTTCTGGAGAGAGTAGGATTCTCAAATATGTATTTTATCAGATCCATCTTAGAGATCAAAAAGGTAGTGTGAGTCAACATATACTGTCTTAATCGGTGAGCAGCCCAAGCCAAAGTGCTGCAAGTTTTCTCAAGCTATGAGTATCTTGTTTCACAGTCGGTAAACGTTTTGCTAAGGTAGTATATTGCATACTCTTTTTGACCAAACTCGTCATGTTGCCCCAACACACACCCCATTGAGTTCTCTAATACTGTTAAGTACATGATAATAGGTCTTTCTTTGACTGGTGGTATCAGGATAAGAGGATTTTGTAGGTACTCCTTGATTTTGTCAAAAGTTGTTTGGAAACCGTCGTTCCATTTCACTACTTGATCTTTCTTCAGTAACTTAAAGATTGGCTCACAAGTAGCAGTTAGATGTGCAATGAATCTGGCAATGTAGTTTAGTCGTACCAAGAAACCTCTGACTTCCTTCTCGGTACGGGGAGCTGGCATATCTTGAATAGCTTTAACCTTGGCAGGGTCAACTTCAATACCTTTATCACTGACAACGTATCCCAGGAGTTTACTGGATCTGACTCCAAAGGTGCACTTGTTAGGATTAAGTCTTAGTCTGTATTTCTTCAGTCTATCAAACAACTTTCGCAAATGATCGAGATGTTCTTCTTCAGTTTGTGATCGAGCTATCATGTCGTCGACTTAGACCTCTATCTCATGATGAATCATGTCATGGAATAAAGCTACCATGGCACGTTGATATGTGGCGCCAGTATTCTTCAGTCCAAACGGCATGACTTTGTAACAGAATGTGCCCTACTGTGTAACTAAAGTAGTCTTTTCCATGTCTTCCGGAGCCATTTTGATCTGATTGTAACCGGAGAAACCATCTATGAAGGAGAAGACCTTGTGTTGAGCGGTGTTATCAACCAGGACATCAATATGTGGAAGTGGGAAATCGTCTTTCGAACTTTCTTTGTTCAGATCTCGGTAGTCCACACACATACGTACTTTGCCATCCTTCTTAGGTACGGGAACCACGTTCTTAACCCACTGTGGATAAGAAGTAACGGCTAGGAAACCGACATTGAACTGTTTCATAACTTTGGCTTTGATTTTCTCGAACATCTCAAGACTCATACGACGAACCTTCTGCTTCATAGGGAGAAAACCTTCTTTCGTTGGTAGTCGTTGTACCACAATGTCAATGTCTAAACCTGGCATGTCTTCGTAGGACCAAGCAAAAATCTCGATATAGTCTCGCAGCATCTGGACCAATCTCTCTTTGACATTGCTCTTAAGACTGCTCCTATCTTGATTTCCTTTCTGTCTTCGTCAGTACCTAGATTCACAACCTCGACTGGCTCCTCGTGTGGCTGTATAACCTGTTCTTCCTATTGTAGTAGCCTGGCCAGTTCTCTCAGAACTTCACAATCTTCCTAACCTTCGTGTTCGGCTTGGTAGATCGGTTTATCGAAGTCATATTTAGAAATAGCAGAGTCGTTACCAACGAGATTCAGAGTGAATCTGTAGTGTATTATGTGGGTGTGTGTAAGAACACATAGCTTTTTGAAAGTGTGATAAAGTAAAAAGAAAGACAAAGAGCACAATATTTGAATGCAAAAGTCCAATGATTTGTTGAATGAAAATATCCGAATGACAAATAATAACCCTCACAAATAAGCCGTGGTGCCCCGGGCAAGGCACTAGGCTTAAAGTTTATTGTTCGAAAGCATAAAAGCAGAAAAGCAATTACTCATGTCTAAAGGAGATTGGTATAACATCTTCAGTCTTCCAATTGTTGAGTCTGTCGTCTAGAGTTGGGAAGATCTAATTGTTGGTGTCGAAGTCGCCATCATCGTCTTCTATAGCATGGACTCTGCTTTCATTGATGTGGAAAGGAAGTTTGTCGGCACGTTCGCGGCGTATCATCTTCTGACCTTTGTTAGTGAAGCCTAAACCAGTCTTGTTAGATTTGAATGGAAAATCGGGGAGCTGGCCCCAAATAGTACAGCCTCCTTCTTCAACCACAACTTTGGCATCTTTCAATGAGGCCATCTTCGGTGGAACTCTAGTAACTTCAGGAGTGACAAGAGAGTCAACAAGCATGACTCATGGAATTGCTTCGAAAGCTTGACAGGGGGTTTTGATGAATTCACCTTCCATTTCGATGTATTGGAGCGACTGCAGATGGCTTACTATATATTCTTCTTCACCGCATAATGTAACAATCTTCCCCTTAATTGGGTACTTCAGCTTCTGATGTAGGGTAGAGGTGACAGCGCCTGCCCCATGTATCCAAGGGCGTCCGAGTAGTCAAGAATAAGCTGGACGGATGTTCATGACAAAGAAAGTAGAGTCAAAAGTCTAGGAACCGACTTTAATTGGCAGGTGGAGCTCTCCAAGTATTGTTCTTTTCGAACCATCAAAAGCTCTTACGATTATGTCACTGGGCTTCATGACCACTTCTTTAGCATTAAGTCGGTCGAGAGCGCTCTTCCGTAGAACATTCAGAGCAGAACCAATATCCACCAATACATGAGACAATGTAGTGCCCTTGCATTCAATGGAGATGTGCAAGGCTTTGTTGTGTTTCCTTCTGGCATGAGTTAAATCAACATCAGAGAAACCTAAACCATTGTTGGCGGTCAGGCTAGCAATACAACCTTCAAATTGATCAAAAGTAGTGTCTTACAGTATGTTTGCATTCTTCAGAAAATTTACTAAGGCTTTAGCATGAGCCTCAGAGCATAATAGCAGAGCTAGCATGGATATCTTGGACGGAGTTTGTCCCAACTGTTCCACAACATTGTAGTCTCTCTTCTTGATGATCTTCATAATTTCCTCCATTTCTTGCTTGGAGGTATCCTCAGCAACCTCCTTTGGTACTTCTGTCTGAGCAGGATGAGTTACTTTTTCTTTCCCTCTAGCTTCAAGAATTGGTTCGATAGCAGGAATGCCAATTGGTGTAGTAGTGTCTCTCGGAGGATAGATCTCTTAGGAAAATACTCTTCCAGTTCTGGTTACCTTGCTTGATCTGGTGATGTTGTCGATGTCAGGATTGGTAGCTTCAACTGTAATGTCTTCAATGGTCAAAGGTTCTTGCTTGACGCCATGATAGTAAACTTCGACTCCATAATTCCAAGGTATAGCTTTGTTAGAGGAACATGGTATTGGTCTGGGGGAGGCAATAATCAGGGGTGCCACTCTAGGCGCAGGATCGGCAGAGGTGATCCTTATTGTGTTCACATCAGCATACTCTTCTGGGTAATCGTCTCCCCATCCGGTTGCCTTGATGTCTTCGATTGGAATCTTGTAACTTTCGGGAGAGGTATATTTAACCATGAAACCAAACTTTCCACTTGGCTTCCCCAAGGTATCCCATACTTCTGGTATGGCTTTGCTTATGTCTTCGATCTTTAGATTTTTAGAAACGTCTTCACACAGATTCTCCACAGATGGAGGTTTCAGAAATAGCACTTCTCGGTTGTCCATCATGCGTTGAATACGCCTCTTCAACCAAGCACATCCATCAGATTTAGATGCACACCAACGAAATTTATCTAGGCACCCTGGAGATACACCGGATTACAGCAAATTTTTCTTGACAGTCATCAGAGGAATAGTCAGCTCGTTCACATCATAAACATAGGAGTCATTGTCAATAGAATTGGCACTTTTACCATGGTCAGGAATTGGTGCGTTGATCACATTCGGAGTTTCAACGGGAGGGTCGAATTCAATTTCCCTTGTTTCAATCATGTCTTGAATCTTGTTCTTCAGGGCCCAACAGTTGTTGGTGTCGTGCCCTGGGCTGTTGGAGTGGTATGCACCCCTTGAGTTGGAATTGTACTTTGGAGAGGAAGTGTTGATGTGTTGAGGAGGATCCCTCAAAGTAATCAACTCTGCTTTCAACATGTGTTGTAGTGTTTGAGACAATGGCATGTTGATCTTTGTAAATTTTCTTCTTGGTGCGTTTTAGCTACGCGCGTTGTTTCGTTGAGGTTGCGCTGGTGTGGGATTGGAGATCACGAATGCCCCCACCGATTGAGTGCGATCAGTTTTGTCACGGCTCTTCTGACCATACACAACATTGACTTCTTTCTTACTACCAAAAGATCTCTTCGCAGCATTTGATGATGATTCTACTTGTATTTTTCAGCTCTTGATTCCAACTTCGATACATTTGCTTGTCAATATCATCTCAGTGAATCCAGCTGAAGAGTTTCCAATCAGATGATTGAAGAATGGGCCTGTCAGTGTTCCCATAAACATGTCAACCAACTCCCTATTAGACAAGGGTGGTTGAACTCTGCCTTCTAAATCTCTCCATTTCAGGGCATACTCTTTGAACTTCTCATCACGACCCATAGACATGCTCTGTAGTTGCATGTGGGTAGGTGCCAATTTAACATTGTACTGGTACTGCTTGTAGAAAGCATCAGCTAAGTCATTCTAGGTATGAATGTGGATACTCTCTAGCTGATAATACCACTCCAACTGAGTTCCGGATAAACTCTCTTGAAAGAAATGGATCCACAATTTACCTTTCTTCAGTATGAGGATGGATCTTCTGAACATAGGACTTCAGATGCAACTTCAGGCAAGAGATGCCATCATACTTGGCAAAGGTAGGGACCTTGAACTTGCGGGGAATTACCACACCAGGAACAAGATGTTTCCATACTGGGAACCGGTTCCCACGTTGAAAAATGCCCAATTTTTGAAAATTTAAACTGGGAACCCGGTTCCTCCCCAGGAGTAACCGGTTCCCACGACCTGCAGAACCCAAAACTGTTATTTTTGACAGCATTATGTATCTCAATCCATTCCTTTTCATTCCCATACGAATTATAACATTAGGAATACCAAAATGCAACCAATACACATCAATACAACATCATAAATCATGTTTCCATCATTCCTAATAATTATTTATCACATTAATGGTTCCAATTCCTATAATCCGACACAATTAGGGATAATCCTACAAACCTAGAATTATCTAATTCAAGTTTCCTAACATACCCAATCATTCAATTGTATCCCAAAACCCATAAGGCATATTAACTGAATGAAATCACCCCTTACCTCGCGATGATCCTTTGAATTCACGGTGTTTGGCTTTTTCCTCTCTTCTCTTCTCTTCTCCAATTTCACGTATAATGACTTTTCCAAATAACCTTCTTTTTCTTTTCCTTTTTATCCTCCTTTTTATATTCCTTTTATTATTTTCCAAATAATAGTAATAAATTAGTTATTATTTAGTAGAGCTTTTTACTTCACACACCTCTAATTCAACCTTACACCCCCCGGTCTTCCTTTTTAATTCCATAATTAATTCATCTATTTAATCCAAAATATTATTAATTAAGCCTTTAATTAATTTAATAATTAAATTCCTAATTATTTAACACTTGAATTAATTTGGGGTGTCACAAAACACTCATCTAGAACCAAACACTAAAACATAAAAAGTAGAAACCATATGTCAGAAAAACTTTCTTTCACTAAAATGTTGCTCTTGTTGTTCACCATAATTTTTCTCTATATACAATTGTTCTTATATGTTATGGTTGTCTTCTTCGTATTCAAGTTCTCTTCGTTAATTTTCATATATTTTTTTAATATTTTTGTTTCTTCTTCAAAAATTTATTCTAGTCTTGTTATAAAATAGTTTTGATGTGTGTTTGAAGTGTGAAATATGATAATTTATGTGTATTTTGTTGTGTTATATTTATTAAGCTTTCCAATCTTTTCCAAAGTTTCTGATTCCAAGTCTAAATTTTAATATTTGATAGTGGAATTATTTCATAATGCAATAGAAATCATGTCAATGTTTCGTATGGATTAAGAACAACTTGTAATTTTGTTTGAAAAATAGAGAATGAAATAAATTACATGATATGTATTATTTTAAAAAGTAATAAAATAAAGTACACCAAAAAACATGATAGTGGAGAATACATTGATGAGTATAACGTTTGAAAAAAATAATGTAAACTGATCAACCGAACCAAACTAAACTGAACCAAGCTGGTTAATTTGGTTTTGTTTAATTTTTGAAAAATATTAAAACCGAACCAAATCAAATCGACTGAGATATAATCGTTTATGACCTTTTTTGACCAAAACCAAGTCCAAACCAATCTGATTACACCCCTAAACACACGAACAAACACACACACAAAAACACTCACGAACACACACAAACTTACACGAACACCCCCACACACCCACACCCATCCACCCCCACACACATACATACAGACCCGCCCACCCACATAGACACCCCCCACACCCACACACAAACCTTTCCAACTTGTACGAAATATTTTCCCCACCTTTTTTATTGAAGATGTTGAGAAAATTTCCTCGAACGTCGCTTTCGAATGTTGAAAAGAATTCAAGTTTCGTCAACCGTCGAAATGTAAGAATTTTACAAAATAATCCATACTTTAATTAAATGTAACATACTCGAATTATTAAATATTTATTCAATTTAAATATCAATTTGACTATACATTTGTTCATATTTGATAGGTTTGAAAATTTAATGAAAACATAACCTTAATAATATTTTGAATTGAAAAAAATACGGATGTTGGAACAATTCTAAGATAGTTTAAAAAAAACAAATTAAAATCATATAACTAAAATTTATGTGTTACAACAATTTATCGATAACAAAGAAAATTTCCATCGGAACCTTGCTAAACTCAACAAAACTCAAATTTGTAGGACGACAAGAAAGTGATGATGAGGATGCGAGACAAATTGCGATTTTCCGTCTCATTTTTATGCATCATTTTTCTATTGTAGTTGTTTGTATTCCTTGTACTAATTATTTACTCGTTTGTATTTTTTGTTAATGTCCTTTTCAATCATTAATTTACCTTTTAAAAAGTAATTTATTTTTCATTTTTATATTGCTCGTATTATAATAGAGTGACAAATACTTTAAATCAAGTTTTTAAAAATATTAAATAAATTATTACATATTGATCCATTGTTTAATCCTTAACATCAATATTTTTTTATATTTTTTTATGCTAATTTAAATTAATTGTTGACATATTTCAAAGAACATGAGTGTTTGTGTATAAAGAGATATCTATAAATTTCTTGAGTATTAGGAAAAAAATATGCATATGCATGTTTGATTGAGATTTTTTTATTTTGTGCGACTAAGGATTGAATGTTTTACTATTACCTTACCCTAAATTTCGTCATCTATCTTTTTGCATCGTTAATCATGTTCTTTTACATATTAGTGTAGTTATTTAGTCTTTTTATCATTAGACGTAGTTTCTTGCATTAGAAGCTTTATTTTAAGAGGTGAAATAAAAGTTAACATTTGAGTTTCTCAAAAATACAATTTGCCATATATTATACCATGCAATTCAAGTTTCATACACAATTGCTATTACATAATATACCATCACCATTCAATTTGAATTTCATTCACATGCTAAAACAAAAAATGAATAAATTTAAGTCCATCATGTTCATAAACTAAAATAACACATGAACAAGTTTGAATTGACATCTCATTCATTCATACCATATCAATTTGAAAGCACATGTGTATCATAAACTAAAACCAATAAGACAAAATTGAATAGACAAAAGAGAAATGGTAACATCTCAAGTGATATGTGTCTGGAATCATACTAATTGAAATGTTAAAGTGTGGTACTGAAACATAAACAACAATACACACACATACACCCTAAACACACATACACATACGCGCGTGCGCATATATATATATATATATATATATATATATATTATATATATATATATTACACGATTACAAGATTTGTACGCATATATCATATATATGTCCAAGATACAATAAAATATATAGAATACACAACTAAACTAAAATATTGGAGTAATAACTTAATCTTCCCGAGTCCAAGCTACTAATCCTCCTATACGAACTGACTTATCTAAAAAAAGAAGAAAAAAAGAGGGTTGGGAGAATTACTAAATCTCAGTGAGTCCGCTAATCTTATGGATCCATGATAAGTGCTAAAATATAGATATTTTGTATATATGTTTTGTGTCACTTATTTGTTCTTTTGTTGTTAATATCGGTTGAATAACCCCGCTTTTTGTGTAAATATGTTTTATTGTGTTTTGTGTATATATTGTACCGTTTGATTAGTTTTGTACATATTTTGTAGGTATTTGTCGCATTATTGGAGCATTGAAAATAAAGTCCAAATGGAGCTCCAAGATGCATCTTTGATCAATAAAGGAATAAGACAAAAAGAAGAAGCCATAGAAGTTATGCAGGAAAAGCAACAAAAGTTGTTGGACTGTCATGGATCGTCGAGCGATGGCCAGGTGAGGGCCATCGCGTCTATATCATCGGGAGACAGTAGATATTTGTTACAAGTTGAGGATGTGGCACACTCTGGGCCAAGTTTATAAGGTCGTCGCTGGGCGACGCTGCAGAAACAGAATTTTGTTTATATATCCATTTCATTTCATTTGTTGAGTTATGGTTTTTGGGGTGAGGTTTTGCTCCCAAATTCCACCATACACATATAGTTTAAATCTGGCATTCACTTAGGGTATCTGATCTTAATGCCTCTGTGTCAGGAGTGTCGGGCTAGACATAGTCGATGCGAGTGATGCAGTTGAATTCTCAATTTGGGTTAGAAATAGCTTGGGTTGTGAGAGGTATGTGATGACACAGGCGAGTATCATAGATAGAGAATAACTGGACGGTTGATTTAAGTATGTGACAGGTAGTGTGCATTTGTTCCGGACAAGCTGTCTATCCTTTATAGTTTTTGTTTATTTACTTTTTGTCTTTTCTTTTCAACCATTTAACCCCAAACTCATTAACGATAGAATTTTTGAACGAAGAATCAATAACCAATCTCTGTGGACACGATACTATATAACCTAACCGGAATATATCACCCGGTAAAAATAAATACTTTACTTTTTGCTTGCCTGTTATACCAGCATTCGAACAAAATGGTGTCGTTGTCGGGGATTGGTTTTATTGTTTATGTATTACGATAATTTCGTTGTTTTTAAGTTTTGTAATTAATGTATATGTTGTATAGACTTTGTATATGAACTTGTATATTGTTACTTGTACATAATGTGTGTTTACTTTCCATACTTGTGCATATTTGTATTTTTTTCTAGTGTTCACGTATTGTTGTGATTTGTTCGGTATCGTAACGTTTGTTGCGTGAATGTTAGGACACTTTCTTTAGGTTTGTGCGGTATGAAAATACCATGACATGACGAGGGGAGGTTACTAGAGCTTGCACAATAAAGGCGTCGAGCTTACAACGTAAAACAAGCATATGTTGTTTATGTCTGTTTATGTGTATGGTGACATGTGTTTTAACAAGTTGAAATAGGACTTGTTCTTAATTTCAAATCTTCACTTTTCAACTTGTTAATTCATTATCACCCAGTTTTCGTATCGTTATTTGTATTTGTTTTGTTGTGTCAAATTGTTATTTCCGCAAGCTTGTCGTGTTTAGCTTGAGGAGTTTTGTTGGTTGTACATATTGTAAATTTTGTTTTTCTAATTCTTTTATAGTTGTTTAGACTCCAATGTTGGTCTGGAAGCTTGAGGTTGCATTTTTTTATTTTCCGAGTTTGAGTGTTTCAACTCGTGGATGTATGGTAATGATAGTTTCAAAGTTGCTACACGTCAGGTACTCATTTATCATTTTCTATAATATAACATGTTTAGGAAATTTGTCATTTGTATAATTACCATGTCATTCATTATTTTTTCATTACTTGCTCATGACTTGAATCACTTTAGTTCCCTTTTTACCCATAAATGTGAGGAAGCTTTCCATTGCTCACAATGCTGGAGGCCACATTCTTGTTTTAACTGGACTTTATTATGCTTAATCTTTTGTTTTGTGTTGATTGTATGAATGCATGAAAATGATCAAGGAATTTTTGTTTGATTTTGATCACAACTACCTTGGCCAAATATTCAATTCACCTTGTGAGTGTATGATCATTTGTTAACCCCTTTGAGCTTTTATCAATATCCATGTTTATTTGAACTTGATGCTTGTCTATGAGTGTTTAGTTCACCTTTTTTATATGGATGATGATTTCTTTGTTTCTTGAACCCTTAACTAGATGTTGTTGTATGCATTTTTACCTTGCCTTAAAAAGTAGGGAGTATTCACATAATGATTTGGTTGAATTCAAGTTGGGGAGAGGAATGTTTATGTGCTTATGTTGTGATTGATATGAGGTTGAGAAAAGAAAATGAAAAAGACTAGAAAAAGAAAGAAAAAAGAGAAAAGTTTTGAAAAAGAAAAAAAAAGAGTATGAATAATGTTGTGTTAATAAGTGAGGTGTTTTGGTTTGACAATTTGTGATGAAGAAGAAGTTTGATTGGAATTTTATTGTTTGGAACTTTGTGAGTTGATTACTCCCTTAGGTTTAGGCAAATTTTTGTTTCGACTAGCTTTAGGACTTATCACTTGTTTGTTGACCAAGCAATATTACAACCTTGAAAAGCCCTTGTGATTCTTGCAATTGTATTTTCAATAAGTTTTTGGATGAATGCATAATTTAGTCTTTTGTTTGCGAGTTTGTGGATGAGTGTTTTTTTTGCCCCTCACCTTTGTGTGTTCTTCATCTACCGATGAATTTTTTATAGATGTGATTCATGATTGAGCTTGTTTTGTTTTAGAATGTTTTGTATGATTTTTGTACTTAAGATTCGTTTCGTTTATATGTTGTCGTTGTAGGATAATGGTAAGTATGTATTTTGCGTGTATGTTTTGTTTGAACCATACATTTGTTTTCTGTTTTAAAACTTGTTGATTCATGATTATTTGATTATTATTCTTTGTTTCTTTGAGTTATTTGACTTTGTTTGAGGACAAACAATGTGTCAAGTTGGGGAGAGTTGATAAATGTCAAAATATAGTTATTTTGTATATATGTTTTGTGGCACTTATCTGTTCTTTTGTTGTTAATATCGGTTGAATAGCCCCACTTTTGTGTAAATACATTTTATTGTGTTTTGTGTACATATTGTACCGTTTGATTAGTTTTGTATATATTTTGTAGGATTTTGTCGCATTATTGGAGCATTTAGAATAAAGTTCAAATGGAGCTCCAAGATGCATCTTTGATCAATAAAGGAATAAGGCAAAAAGAAGAAGTCATAAAAGTTATGCATGAAAAGCAACAAAAGTTGTTGGACTATCATGGATCGTCAGGCGAGGTCCATTAGGGCCATCACGTCTGTGTCGCCGGGCGACGGTAGATATTTGTTACAAGTTAAGGACATGTCTCACTCTGGGCCATGTTTATAAGGTCATCGTCGGGCGACGCTTTTTGGGCGTCGGACGATGCTGCGGAAACAGAATTTTGTTTATATTTCCATTTCATTTAATTTGTCGAGTTATGTTTTTTAGGGGTGAGGTTTTGCTCCCAAATTCCATCAAGCATATAGTTTTTGATAGATTAGCTTAGAAAACAACACTAGGGCTTGCTTATGGATGATTGGAGGTGGATTGCTCTTCGATTGACGTTGATAAACCAGTGTAGATTTGTGGTTTATCTTTTCTCCTCTCTATGTATTTCTCTATTTGTTGGGTTTGTATGTATATTTACCTTGAACTCATGTATATTTGTCGCCCTTGGCATTGTATAAAGTTTGCTTTACGAATCTGTTTTGGTGATTATCTTTGGTTTTTACTCTGTGTTAGGGATTTAAGCTTTGTTAGACATAGATTGTTTAGATTCTTACCTAGGATGGTTATCTGTTAGTTTCTGAATGCTAGAAATGGGTTTAGAGCTGACATTCACTTAGGGTATCTGATCTTAATGCCTTTGTGTCAGGAGTGTCGGGCTAAACATAGTCGATGCGAGTGATGCGGTTGAATTCTCAATGTGGGTTAGAAGTAGCTTGGGTTGTGAGAGGTATGTGATGACACGGACAAGTATCGTAGATAGAGTATAACTGGACGGTAGATTTAAGTCTGTGACGAGTAGTGTGCATTCATTTCGGACAAGCTGTTTATCCTTTATAGTTTTTGTTCATTTACTTTTTGTCTTTTCTTTTCAACCATTTAACCTCAAACTCATTAATGATAGAATTGTCAAACGACGAATCAATAACCAATCTCCGTGGACACAATACAATATAACCTAACCGATATATATCACCCGGTAAAAATAAATACTTTACTTTTTGCTTGCCTGCTATACCAACATTCGAACAGTCCACTTGGCTCTACTGGTAAATTATCTTTAATTTCATCCTACGAGCATTCATAAATACTATCTCATAGGACTCAAGAAATGAAGAATAACACACTTCACAATAATGTATAAGCTAGTAGCTTAAATGTTTGAGCCACGTAGAACAATAGGAGCTACATATTTATCACGTCGAAGTCTTGACAAACCTATAGCCCAACTAGTGTTTTAAATGTATTTGATGATCGACAACCCTATGCCCATCAAGAAAAGGTTTTACAGAAGTTTATGCTACCTTCTATATGATCATGTCCAAAAAGGTGGTTTACAAAATTTATCTGCCACCTTCTCGTTGGACTAAGTCTAGCAAGGTGGTATCCAGAGTTTTCCTACCTTATGTCTAATGAGACTTACTCTTCTATGTTCCTAACTACGTAATGAATAAGTTAGGAAATCCCATTTTTCACTCCCTTAATTCTATTATCTCGGAATTGGGGTGTTTTGGTTAATACCGAAGTTATTCCTATCTAACTTTAAAATAGCTCCCAAATTACAAATTATATGATAAAATTATGAAACTTTCCAGTAAGAAAGTACCACAAATCATCTTTTAAACCCAATTTGTTTCATCTGAATCCAATTTTTATATCCTTGGTTACAACTATTTCAAATCAGCCATGTCATATAAGTTTCTGCATAAATTCAAAGACAAAATATCTAACTTCAAAATAGCGCCAAAATTACAAATCACATGATAAAATTATGAAACTTTCTAGTATAAAACTACCACAAATCATATTTCTAACTCAATTGGTTTCATCTCAATCCAAGTTTTCTAGCCTTAGTTACAACTATTTAAATTCAACCACGTCACAACATTTTATGCATAACTCCTAAGGCAAAATATCTAAGTTCAAAATAGTACCATAAATTCAACTCACATGGTAAAATTATGAAACTTTACAGTATCATTAATACATGAGTTATATTTATAACATAATTTATACCATCCATTTCCAAGTTTCCAATAAGTACGGTTTATCATAAAAGGCCACACATGTTGCAAAAACAGACAACAATTTTTATCTAACTTGTAACCTATTTTTAGGTTTCAATTATTTGTAAACTGTGATCAAATTTATGTTCAAATATAAGGTAATTGACTCTAGTTTCTAGAAATCAAACACAAATTTAAAAATGATACATATAGAAAAAGTTATGACTAAATACTACATCTATGTCCTTCAAAAATCATACTGACAGCAACATAATTCAACATCATTTTCATGTCTTACAAGCTCAAATACCAATCATTCATACACCAACGCCTACAAACATCATTGATCATACACATTTCGCATATAAGTCAAGGTTCATAGCAACAATTCATTGAGATATCATTATGGTATAAATATCAAACATTCAAGCATATGAACTACAAACCTTATCCTCAATGTATAAAATACTTAATCCACTAAACCCCACATCATATCTAATGGACTCACCTTTAAGAAAAAATTCTAAATTTGATGATGGATATGAAGCAAAGATGACGATGATTCTCTTGGACGATGAAGATTTCTGCAAGCTTCGATGATGGTGGACTTGGAATTTTTCTCCCTTTATCTCTTAATGTTTTCCCTTGTCTCTATATGCTACTCTTTTATTTTACAATTCTAAGTTTTTGAGATATGATTTAAGGTAGAAGTGGAAAATGAGAGAGTATGGAATGATTTAGGTTTATATAAAGCATACTCCAATTACCAAAATACCCTCATCACTTAACCATAATTCCTAATCCATGTCACTTCTAGATTAACTGTTAGATTAAGACTTAACCCTTATTTAATAATCATGCTATATTCATTTAACCAAGTCATTAACTTCCCAATTATACCACTTTCCATATAATCAAGACAATTAACATATTAACCAAGGCCGTTTCTTGCTAACCTTCTCTTTAATCACACTAATATTCCATTTTTATGTTGATCGTTTAATGTATAGAAAGTTGGGGGTATTACACAAATTTTGAATTGCATTCATCCATGGCCATACCATTGCAAAATTACATCATTACATGAGTAAATTTTATCATTTTACATTGTCGTTACATATCACCATCGTTCATGTGAAATTACACAACTTTGCATTACAATTGAAAGAAAAAGAAAAATTGAACTTCGTTCATGATTCAACATTACATGCACATATATCACGACATTGCAATCGTCAATTTGGTTACACAGTTTCTACACCAATCCCATAAAATCATAAACAAATTCACTCACACACCATCACACATACCTCACCCTCTAACTTACATATGTTATATCAACAAATATCTCAAATCTCACACACTTTGAATCCTCACACACTCACTTATTTCAAACCTAGAGCTCACGTATAAAGCCTAATTATTTTTACTAAATCAGCAACCAAGAACACACAAATTTGAGAGAGAAAAATGAATCACTAAGCTACCTTCATTATTTCTAAATTTGAGAATCAAGTATCTTTGCATTTGTGTGAAGCTCTTCTAGTTCATGAAGAGATTCTAGTACCTGCATTGAGTAGAATTTGCATACGACTCCATTAATACCCCATCATTGAGCCCTTAAAATCACACAATCCAATCGCACCAGCCACACAAATTCAAGAATAATTTCAGAGGGAGAAATTATGAGTTGAGAAGAAGAAGTAGCAAAGGAAGATAAAGTTAAGAAAAATCATGATTACTTGGAAGTTTGACCTCACTGAAAGTTGAAGTTCTTCGTCGGAGAAACTCTTGCTTTGATTTGGTACTTCCCTTATGTTTCAATGCATTATCTTCACCTTTTCTTGATTCTGCGTATATGTCGAGCATTTCCCCAAAACTAATTGTTGTGAACTATTGTTAATTCGACCGGATTAGATGATTTGATAAGTTAGATTTTATGTTTAATTTGGTGTGTTTTGTTGTTTGTTTGTAAGTTTGGGCTTTGGATTCATATTCAGAAGCTGATTTGTAATAAGTTTTATGTTGATTATTTCTAGATTTGAGGACGTTGTCATGAATTCTAGGTTTGGACACTCATGGTGTTCTTGAGGATATTCATAGATTTTTGGAAAAAAGGTGTTTGATCTTAGAAACACTAGTGCAGAAAAGACTTTTTACATCGGGAAAAAAACACTTTTTACATCGGTTCAGGGTCCGATGTAAAGTCAAGTGAGATGGGGAGTCCGACTGAGATGCCGGAGACTCAGAGCCTGATGTCCCCTCGCTGAGAGGCATCATATGGTTTTGGTATGTGAGCAGTGCTCGTAAAGTAAAGTCTACAGTCAAGGCAAGCCCTACTGAGCAGCCCAACCCTCTTAGAGCAAAGGATAGGGCTCAACCGCCCAGAGAGAACCCAACCTTTGAAAGTAAGGCATGAAAGAAATCCAATTCCTTGAATTGCTGACAAATAAGATAGAAAATACCTAAAAAGGTAGAAATAAAGAGAAACTAAGATTTAAGAAAAGGAGTCAAACTCAAGCTCGAACTTATAAAGATAGGCGGATTAAAAGTAGTTAAAGCCCCGCCTTGCTTTCGCGTATTTAGGGCCTAACTTTGTAAAGCGTTTTAATGTTGGAATTTGTGTTTCATATGAGGCAAAATAAACATGGGGGGCCGTTTTCTTAGGCAGTTGCTGATTGAGGAAAAACCGTCAGCTCTGTCTTTGCTATTTCGACGGTTTCCTACAACGAAAAGAGACTGGATCTTCAATATAAGTCTTTCTTGTGAAAGAATAGGGCAGCATTTGTTTGTGGCTCCCTCACACCACTGCTGGTGACCTTGCAAACTCTAAGGTCCTTTAGGATGTTGGGTTAGTAAGAACAAGATAGTGGGCTTTCCCGTGTAATTTCGACACCTTGGACTTCGGCATCTTTACTTAGGGATACCCTTGGTAAATCATCTTTCTTTTCCCTGCGAGAACAGCTCTTCTTCAGCTACCGAAGCTTGCAGGTGTGTAGTTGCACCGAGCTTTCTATTTTGAATTCGGGTTCCCACGGTATTGATGAGAGCCTTTTTTCCTCGGATCATGTTGTCTGACGTCCTTCCTGATGAGACCTTCTTCAAAGTCCCTTGTTTTAATTCGACGAAGAGCTTCTTTATCTTATGCAATTTCGAGATCAGGATATTGAAGAATACCTTCGACGTGTAGCTAAGTAGCTTCAGATTCCTTTTCCTTGGTTGCCGATCAAGGTAGAGTCTTCACATGTGATCAAGTAAAAGAGTTTGCTAATATATCTAGTTTTTGTTGAAATGATTCACTCAACACCTTTGCTCAGGCTAATGGACAAGCCGAGTCTTCCAAAAAATAAGGTGAACTAGCTTATAAAAAATGATAAAGGATAACCCAAGCAAGGATCTGGCATGAAGTGTAGTCAGAGGCTCTCTAGGCATGTCGGACAAAAAGACCGATTTTCCATTAGGAGGTGGGACAAGAAGCTTAACCATACTTGGCTTTGGAAAGACTTCTGCTCGACACGTTCAAGCTTTTCCGGGAGGATCTTTTTTAAATATTTTATTCCCAGGTTAAAGACTGGGGCGGGTTTAACTAAATATCCTGACCCCTGACCCATAGTCTTCATGGATCTGATCTTTCCTGCTATTCCTAAGGAAAGGATAGTATTCAAGGCGATCATAGTCAGCATCGGCATAAGGGAATAAAAGTGGCAAGAATCATTCCATTCTTCCTCGGCAAGAGCACCCAAATCCGAATTTTGTTTTTGGCCTTGTCAGTATCCCTTTGTGAGTCTTCTGCTGAAGACTTTCTCCTTAGTAGTCTCCCAATGGCCCTTGACCGGTGTGGCTAAGCCAATACATAATCACTATAAATTAGTGACGAGGGCTCTCTGCGGCTAAGAATAGAAGGTGGTGTACTAGTTCTCAGTAAGTATTGGAAGAATCCCATGAAATGTTCATCCAAAGAGGGATTTTAGTTAGTGAAAAAAGACCTTCTTTTTCTTGTTACCTCCTGCCCGCAGCCATGCACTTAATAAATAAATATCATAGGAGTAGCAGCGTTAAGCGAAGCATCAAAGTAGAAGGAGCTTGACACCATTGAATCAAGTGTTGAAAGACTACGTATGAAAATAGAATCCCCAGATGATAGGGGCCCAGGAACTGAACGATGTTAGCGCAAGGGGCTTAAATTAAAAGGCAGGTAGCATTCGATAAGCAGGCAGGTTTAGGAAACTAGCACCAGGTACTAGGTCGATGGCATGCAGAATACTCCTCATCGGTGGTAAACCATGGGAAGAGCATCACCAACCAGCTCCTTCAAATATTTTAATAGTATCTGAATGAAGAAGAATGTCAAGAGAATAGTTAAATGCCGGCGAATAGCGTAGGAAGTAACCAAGTTTGAATGGTGGAAAGCCAGCAAGGGAAAAAGCATTAGTTTCAGCGAAGCTATTCTTTACCCCTTAATCGTCAGAGAAAAGTACTTTCAGGCAAGGTCGGCTAGTGAACCCCGCTACTCCTTTGTCTTTTAGGAAGGGAAGTCTGAGTCAAAGTCATTGTGAATCCTCAGTTTGAAGGCGATTCACCTTCACCCAGCATCTTTTAAAGTTTTAGTCTGATTATTTCTCATCTGCCTGCGGCTCTGGCCGGCCCATATTCCTCAATGTCCTCATCTGAGGTTCAAGCAATTGGTCATCATTCCTGGCCTGGCCGGCTGGCCGAGGTTGAGTTCCTCCCTTATTTATAATCTATATGGCTTTCTTCGTCTCTATTATTTGATTTATCAATAGCCAAAAACTTGACTTTCAGGTCTGCGAGAGGTCAATGTACTAGAGCTCATGCCCAAATAGGGGCTTTCTTTTCTCTTGCATGCGACTTCCCTTCCTCCCTCATTCATGAAAATCAAAGGAAGCTTCATCGAGAAGGGATAGGGATGGCGCATTGGCTTGGTTGGCGGCTTGGCTTCGCTATCGCTCATGACTTGGTATAGATTCCGTGTAGTCGGTGAGTACGAGTACATCCTATGAAACAGGCTTTGAGTTCCATTACATTGCCAAAATGAATTCTTGCCACTCTCCCTTCCAGTGAACCCCACGTGTCTGCCTCCGGCTTCGAAGCAGTGGGGAAGAAAAGGACTCGGCTTAACTTCACTTGGGTTCGGTTTACCTTGTTACTATTGGAATGATGGAAGTAGCTCTTCTTCCTCTTTGCGTTAGCGACTCTGAGCTCATAGGGAGCTGGGAATTAGCTTGGTTAGCTGGAGAAGGGATAGAGTTGAAAGATCGGATTTTTTTAGCGCGCCTTATGCCTGTCCTTTCCTGACTCTGTCGATGGTATGCCTGAGATGGCAGTTGTGATCGGTGGAAATAGAACTGACTGTTTTGGAATGTTGGTTCGCGAAATGTCGCGGTAAGAAAGAGTCGCCACCGTCTTTTATGTTCTCCAACAAGGAAAGGACAAAAGCACAGCAAAATTCCTTTTCGAGATGTTTCTCAGTTCGGGAGGTAGATTATAGAAAGGGAAGGTGTTAGCACCCTTTCTATCCGTGGTTATCCACGGGCTCTTAGGTACTTGCTCACTATGTTTTCAAAAATGTTTTGCTTTTCTTGTGTTTGTGGGTTTTGAAAAAAAAGTTTGTTTGAAAACTTCGTTTTGACCCTTGTATTTGTCCTCGAGAGTGTATGAAGTATTTGTTTGAAAAATTTTGTTTGAAAGTGTAGGTGCGAAAAGTTGTTTTTGTTTTTTGAAAGAAATTAAGTTGTGTAAATGTCCTTTAGATAGTACTATCCCACTATTGAGAAGTAGGTAGCACCGTCGTCGGAGTTATTCGGGTCAATTCGATTATAGGGACATGTGTGGTCACCAAAGCAATAGTAGGACGCCTTAGAGGTAACCCTAATGTCCTAGATCCTTTTTATCCGAGGCAACCGTTTCGAGGCAACTTGGATCTTTAGACAGGAGGGCGACCTCTAAAACACCCTATACTTAATGACCACGTCGAGGCAACCAAGTGAGGCGTACCCTAGGAGTGGCATGTGCATGTGTGTCAGGTTTCAATTATGTTATCTTTGCACATGTTATTGTGAGCTACGTGTTGATTTTAATTTTCAGGCAAGTCTTGTCATGCTTAGTTAACATAATTAATAATTGTGCGGAAAGTAAATTGCGGAAAGTAAATCTATGCTATTACAAGGCGTCGGGTATTTACATCGCCAAAAACATAACCCTTGAAAAGTAAATGCGGGAAAATAAAAGAAAGCGATAAAAGGGGTCTAATTATGCTATTACATCCTCGGAGCAAATACATAAATATGATCAAAAATTAATATGCGCGAATAGAAATTGAATCGGGAAAGTCTTAGGGTTTTGACCCTTTTTTGAGAAAGGATGGAATTTTTGGTTATTTTGCATTTAATTAAACCTAATTCTAACTAATTAAATAAAAGAAATGTCTTTTTTAAGTTTTTTTATGTTTTAATGAAAATAAAATAAAAATAAAAGGAATTAAAAGTTGTCAAAAACCTAATTCTACATGGATTTTATTTATTGCAAAAAATAGTCAAATTTATCCTAATTAACTAAATTAATTTGTTAGAATTTATTTACAAAATAATAATTAAAGGTGAAATTAATAAATAATAATAAATAAAAAAAATATTGTTTTCTGAATTTATTATGAAAATAATTAATTTGTTAATTAAATACTAATAATAATAATAATTACTAAAAGAATTAAATAGAAATTAAAATATAAAAGAAAAAAAAAGAATAAAGAAACCAGGGGGTGATGGGCCCATTAGGAGGTTTGTTTGGCAATCTGAAGCCCATTATCCTCTCAAGCCTGTTTGACTTTGGTAATTGCCCAGGGCGCTGGTTGACTGGGAGCATGGTAGTCATTCATCTTTGGCCTTCAGATCTGCTTGTGGCCACTTGGCATGCTGAGATGAGAAGCGTATGGTGGAACGCTTTTGGAGACCTGTATGTAATTACATGAAGAAAAATATGAGACAATTATTTTGGGGACCTGGGATTCGAACCCAGGTCCCAATGATCAATACACCAATGCCTTGGCCATCTGAGTTGCACGCTTTAGTCATTAATAACATAAGAAGCAATTATTATATTAGATAATTAATTCATATGCTGCATAAAAGCAAAAACACGCGCGCGTTTCACACGATCCAACCGTGAATCACCACGTCATCGTCTTCCTCCTTTGTACCTGCGTAAAATACATTAGATAGCGGGGGGTTTTAACCCCCACAACCTGCAACAATGAAAAATAGTGAATAGCTCCATAGTTTATATAAATGTTTCGTGATGGTCCCCTTAGATTCGTCTGGTCTCAACGATTCTAACCATAGGTCTTAAAGGGTCCAATTTTTCCTGGATAATAAAGCCCCAAATCCAAAACTCGGGAACCCTAGAATTTGTCAATGGCAATTCTTGATTCTGTACACTATAAGTCAATTAACTTATACCATTAGTTTCATAAGGATTCAAACAATGCAAAACGATCCATAAATCATGTTAAAAGCTTATGAATCATGAGTTTCGATTATGAGAAAAAAGGTCAAACCGTGAGACTGTAGGTGATGGTTTCTTGAGCTTTAATGCTTGGTTTCGATTGCAACACGTCCCTGGCACTTCCAGCAATGTGTTAGAAACAACCAAAGTCCTTGAATTGGCCTGGAAGATAGAAAACAGTTTTCAAGTTTCTTGAGTTTTTTTCAATGTTGCTATGGCTTCTTCTGCAGCAATTTCACGTCTGCATGATTAGGTTTAGCTCATGTATATATAGTAGACTGAAACTAGGTTAAATCTTGCAAAGAAATCCATGGAATTGATGATTGTATATTTGATTGAAAATCAAATATTTTTGAATCTTTTTTATTGGAAAAACTTGCTAAATTTGGATATTTTTGTCTCTTTGATTTGCACATGAAATTCTCAGCATATCTTGACCACATTTGCTTCACCAAAAGATTGAAAAATCAAATCTTTATATTTCCTACAATTTAAATTAATTAAATGAATTAAAATCAATTAAAAATCCAATTAATTAATAAAAAATAAGAAAATAAATCAATTTAAGCTTGGTGGGTCGTGCATAGGCCTTGGATAAAGTTTCAAGAAGAAATTTGAGGCCCATTAGCAAAAATAAGGTGTTTTGAGCAAAGTTGACTTTTGCAAATTCACAAAACTTTCCCAACTTATCCAATGCATATCTTGCTCAATTTTGATCATATGTACATGTTCTTGGACATTTTGGAAAGGTCTTGAAGTCCTCTAACCAATTCCTTTGGTCCCATGTCATTTGGATTTATCAATCTCAAGTTATGGCCTTTGACTCAAAATGCATTTTTGTTGACTTTTGAAATTGACCGATAATGTCAAAATTGATAACTTTTTATGAGAGCGTTTATTGGACTTGGAGTGTGAATATGGTTTGTAGGAAATGTCATCCCCTTCAAAATGAGCATTGGATGGGATTTTTATGATGAACCATGAAAAAGTTATGCCTTGGTCAAGATACATTTGACTTTTCTACTGTCCAAAAATAGTAACTTTTTGCATCTTAATGATTTTTGAGCCATTCTTGTGGAACCATGATCAAGACTTTATCAAATGATGATTGTGGACTCAAAATAATATGTTGACCAAAATTTCTGACTTTTGACTGTAAAATGACCATTTTGCCCCTGTAGTTGACTGTTGATCAAATAGGGCCTTTGACTGTGCAAATTGGCATTGTGAGCCTTGAAACTTGGCATGTAGGTACTTGAGAATGCATATAGGCCCATGAGACTTGAATAAACCATTGAAAACCTCAAATTCCTTGGAAGAACCAAAACCCTAATTTCAGCTGGCTTAGGAGGTACTTGGACTGTGCAATCCTTGAGTAAACTTGAACCATTTGAGGATGATTCTTGATAAACCTTGAAGAATATGGGAGGGAAAATTTTGGGGTACAACAACAGTCTTTCTCCTTGGCTTGTACTCGAGATTCCCTTTTTGTTCGA
Source organism: Vicia faba (assembly GCA_948472305.1). Classification (NCBI taxonomy): domain Eukaryota; kingdom Viridiplantae; phylum Streptophyta; class Magnoliopsida; order Fabales; family Fabaceae; genus Vicia; species Vicia faba. Next base: position 588,415,633 of record OX451741.1, read on the forward strand.
AATCGATATCTTCGCCTTTGAGAAAGGGAACGAAGGAATTCCGTCTGTTGTCACAAGAATTGTTCAAGTTGAATGTGAATAATCGATTGAATCCGATCTTTGAAGACTTGAAGGACTAGTGTCCAATCTCGGCCGATGTAGAGTAGTCCCTTTTGGGCAGCACTTCCTCGTAGGGAACTACCTATTGTCCTTCTTTCTTGTGGTGGAACCTGGGATTAACCCTCCCAGAAGTTATTATCGCCAAAACAAAAAAAGACATCTTGAATTTCCCACAAAAGTAAAACTATAATAGTATCCGACTCATATGGCGGCGGGGGCTGCGTTCCCCTCTCTTTCTGCTGGATGGGGATTGCATCGGTCGGCTATGTCCCTGGACCTCCTGGCTTCCCTGTCACGTCTGAATGTAATCAGAGAAGACCTGCCCAAGCACCGCACCACCTTGTGATCATAAAGAAGAATATCCAATACAATCACAGGAAAGAGTACCCGGAAAAAAACGTAACGTATCAGGGTCGTATGCCTGGAACAGTCGTACAATTTCGGCGATTCAAAAAGGAGTATATCCCTCTCCCTTAGTGTCTTTCCATTTCCCTCGTTCAGGAACAAACCCTTCACCTAATTCTTTTGAGTCCCGGCCTGGTTTTTCCCCACTAACCAATTACGTTACGACCACTGAAGAAACTTGGTTGACGAACATGGTTTATGCGCCGCTAATGTAGCGGCTTGTCGAGCATTTGACAAACTCACACCATCCATCTCAAATAGGACTTGTCCCACGGACACACGAGCAATCCAACTCGTAGGATTTCCTTTTCCTCTTTCCATTCTTACTTTTGTAGGTTTCCCGGTAATAGGGATATCTGCGAAAACTCTTACCCATATCTTACCATTTTTTCGGAATTGTCCGCTCATAGCACGATGGAAGTGCCCGATTATAGCCCGACGCGCTGCCTCAATGGCTCGATATGAAAGACGACCAACTCTACAACTTTGAGTGCCATATCTTCCAAAACCTAGTTTTGTTCCGTCTGGTTTGCAACCCCTACTACATTTGCCTTTACGATATTTACTAAATTTCGTACGTTTCGGATATAGCACGTCCCCTTTTTTTTACTATATGAAATCCACACTTTGACACCTGAGATTCCGTAACGAGTAGATACTTCCGCAGAAGCATAATCGATTTTCTGGTTAAATACATTACGAGATGTTTTTCCATACTTTCTGCATCCAGTTCTAGCTATTTATGCGCCTTCTGATCGACCTGAACAACATATACGGATCCCCTCAACCCCTTTTTTCATTACTAATGGAATATCCTTAACTATTCTACTAAAAATGGAACGAAATGATCTTGTTTTCTTTCTCAGTTGAAAAGAGATGTCTTGAGCAATCGAAGAAGCACTTTGATAAACAGATTTGATCTTGACCGACTCAATTAAGGTATTAGTGTTTGTTCTATTAGACAACAAAGATCACATTTTTTTCACTTCGTTCAAATAAGAGTTGTACCCGTACGGAATTTTTCTGTTTCTCAGTATGATCTCTATCATCATCTCTATTCCCTTTATCCACTCTCTTATCCTACCTAGGTCTATGAATTTATCTATCAATTCCATTACCTTATCCTTACCCATGAGGTTCCAACATTTGATCCTTAATTGACCTAGGAGTGGTTCCCGGGCATCCTAAAAAAAAGGTTATTATAAATCCCAACTCTATCCCTTGGATAGGAAACAGCGAGATGGTGGTTTTTGTTGTTCCCGCGAAGCGAAGATCATTCGCCAAGCGAATTAAGTGGGTCAACCTCTTTTTGGCTTCAGCCAAACACTTTTTCTCGCTGGTCGAGCTTTCTACAAAAAAAGCGACGCGAGAACGTATTCTGTTATCTAAGCTTCTTCCCTGCGCATTCGCTCCCCCCATCGTAGATGGTTCAGCCATGCTCGGTGCCACGAAATGATTGAGAACTACGACGGGGTCGAAATGCATTTGGTTCTTTCTACAAAAAAAGTATTGCATGACCGAATAATTCAAGGAGGGGCGCACTGCAGGGAGGGTCCTTTGAAATAGATGACTCGTCGGGCCGTCGGAGCGGGACTTCTTGGGGAAAAAGAACTTAAAAAACTCCGTTTTTCTGAAGGAGTCGTAATTTTCTATCAGGAACGCTATGTCATTTACAGCCCCGGCGTATTTCGGATGCTTGAAGGCCCCGCTGACTCGAAGTGATTTAGAAAGATTCTTCTTTATCGATGGTGATCGGTCATGGTATCCATAGCGTTGCTTCTTTTTCGGCCAAATCCTAATTTCGTTTTGCTTCTCCCGGTCGTCGAGCCTGATTGACTCGACTCTTTTCCCTGCCCTCCGGCCTCTCACTTCATTTCGTTCTTCTTCTTTCTTGTTGCTGGAATAAAGACACCCGATCGGCCCGACTTTCCCAAATGCCCACCACCGGCCCTTCTCCTTTCCGGGTCTGGATTTATCGCGTCGTTTCAGTCGTCGTGGTCGACGGGGAAGAAAGAAATGAATGAATGTTCTTTTGGGAAAATGTATAAGAATACACCTACCGAGACGAAAGCCAGAGGTTAGTCTCGCAGGTGGACGTATCGAACCGAAATAAGATCTCAGATTGACATCTTAATAAACTAATTTACCATAATAATAAATAGAGTCAATGGTGACTCCTCCGTGGGAATAGCCGCTTCTTTCTTGCTTGATAGAGGGGCTTCCATTCACCAACGCTGACAAAAAGTGCTCTCCGAACCGTGCTGGATAGTCACCCATCACACGGCTCTCAAACCCAACCTGTGGTGAATCCCGGGAGACAAAGTCAAAGCGCTTGATCCTTTGCCCCATACTTTGAGATGCTTCTCCCCACCGATCAAGCAGTGACGCTGCTCGTGATAGTCTTAGCTTTAAGCCGCTATCGTTCAGTTCGAATAAGTAAAGTCCCCTCGGTCGGTTCGCTCAGGTGGTCTTCCCTTATCTTCTCTTCTCTAACGTTCAGAGTTGTTCTGGTTTAAAAAAGGAGCACCGACCGAGCACCCTGAATGAATAATAAATGGACAGCAAAGGGAATCAATGATTCTTATTCAACCGAGTTGAAGTTAGCAACATGTCGATTACACACCGGAGGTTGGTAAGAACTGAGGGACAATGCCCCCCTAACCTAAGTGGGCCTACCAGCGAAACAACTGGTACTGGATCGGAGGTGGGGGGGTTGGTTTCGTGCAAGGCCTTCGCAGCAGGAAGAGGCAGTTGTCATTTGAAGGGAAAGGCCCTTTGTATAGGGTTCCCTACGCACCCTGATTCAACATTTCTATGTTCTTAGTCAAACCTAAACTTATTGAAAACTAAAGCGCTAACGCTATAATAATTATAAAAATAGCAACCTTTCGCCTTATAAACTAAAACAAAACAAGTTTACTTACTTACTATAAAAAAAAGAAGAAAGCGGCAACAAGCACCTTCTTTCTCAAAGTAAACTTTCTCGCTTCTTGCTTTAGAAAGATTGCAGCGTTAGCGCTTCTTGACTAAGAACATCATAGAAAGTCAAGGCTCCTCTCCTTTTCTAGGAATCTACAACTCTCTTTACTGAGCGAGACTCTATTCATATCCCTACTAGTGGTTATATTAAATATTTTTTATTTTATCATTTGTTTGACAGCCTAAACTAGGCTCCATTTTAGATAGGTTTTTGGTCTTAATAAAAAAATAGGTCTGGGGCGCGTCGGAACGGTCGGTGGCTGCTTAGTCTCATCCGAGAGTCTAATCTCTTTGTACTTTTTTATTCTTTCTTTTAAAAATAAATAATAAAAATAAGGGGGTCGATTTAGGCTCCTTCCCTTCCACTGCATAGCTGCGCTAGCAGGTACTATGAGTCCTCTGTCCCACGCATCTAACCAGCTTGCGTGGTTCACCGGTTCCATCGAAAACTCTCATTTGTTGAAGCGGAGCATAGTGCGCTTTAGGCGCCGAGCGAGAAAGGTATCTTTCTTCTTTCGTTTCGGTTTATTCACTGATCTGAAACTTAGCACTAGTTTTCTTATTGATTCCAAGGGCGGCGGCGTTCTTGAATGAAGTCTATTCGAACCGAATTAGCACTTCTCAGATCAGGCTAGGCCTCTCCAGCTCCGCAGGGTGCCAGGGCCCTGGATGCGTTAGCGATCGGCACATAGGGGGTCCCGGGTTTCTCGGCCTGGTATCCTGCACCTCGCGTTCATGATATCTACATTCAACTGTGCCCCGGAGACACGGCCGAAGCACGCCCGCCCGGTGTGCTTCTTTCACGACATGCTCTGGTCCCGGGTCTCTTCTAGTGGTCTTCTAGCGTTAGAAGAAGTCGTGTCCGTCCCGGACATCTGCTACGTCCTCCCATCCCAAGCTTTTTTATTCAACATATATAGGACAAACTGAAGGAAAAGATTGACCCATTCGGTGACTTTCGCGGTCGCCCTCACTGAACCGACTTGAATCTGAACTACGATTCAGATCGAGTCTTACCGAAATCGGATTTCCTTTTCGTGCCATATGCGCCTTATTGTTACTTTCTTTACTTTTCCCCCTTTTTTCTTCCCGGTTTAATATTTGTTCTCGAAAGTCTTTGTTTCGCAAACTCTCAAAATTGTTGACCAAGCAAGGTCGCACTGAGACTGTGAGAACACTAACGGAACACTCTCTGACCCCCACTGACCAGCTAGTCTGAACTAACGACTGGCCTGCAAGCTACTCGATTTTTTTTTCTTAGCTGCTCTGGATTCGATTCTAGATGCTACTTACTTACATATGATGTTTTCTTTCACAAGGTAGCGCATCTATATAGAATAGTTGAAAGCGGACAAAAAAAGATGTTCCCATAGCGTGACGTAGGCTTAGCCTCTTTCTCTATCTACATTTATATATGATAATCTCACTAGTGGACAGCGAACAAAAAGATGCCACACTAAGAAAGCAATCCAATCAGGAACAAGGTAGTTAGGGATATGCGGACTAACTGCTCTAACATTCCTATTTTTTGAAATGAATCTTCGGACCTTCTGCCAGCGCTAACACCATCCGAGCTTGCACTGCCGCTCGAAGAGAGATGCATATGAGACCCCCTCCAGTTCTGTAATTCGAAGGAGTTTCTGATAATGAAATTCAAACCCCTCGTCACTTACTAGTGAGCCGAAAATCTTAGGGACGCCTCTCGTTCCTCTTCTCCCATTTGACAACCGTATCTCAGAATGTTCGGATGATTCTCTGGAACTAATATATGCTTTCTTTCTTTTTTAAGAATGGGGATATATCATTGGGAAAAAGCATAAGAAAAGGATTTAACGGACAGAAGATGGGAAGTTCGGAAAAGCCTAGCAGACGGGACTATCAACTCCTTTCTATTACCTTCCTTACCCCCCTACGAAAAATTTACCCCTATTTTGAAGAGGAAAGCTCCCAGGTTCTGCATCTTAAAAAAGTGCATGACCAGATTGGAATAATTCGCAATGGGCCAACTCACCCAGCCATGATGCGCATGACAGAAGAGAGCGAGCACAAAATGGAGTTTCCATCTTGGATGAGGCTCACGTCCAGAAATAATCTTTTTCAAGACTTTCTCCCCTATGTTGAACTTTCTCTATATTACCTGATTTTGGAATGCACTGGAATTTTCTGGTAGACTTGGACATGTTCCATGGCGCAAAGTCTCTTCTCATCTAATAGCTCTAATTGCAGGGATATCTAAAAAAGATGCTCCCCCTCTCATCCACATCAAAATCTTTGTCAAGCTGGGCCCTGATGAGGGATGGGAATGGCTGAATACGCCTGCCCGTACGCAAGTAAGCAACTGGCCAACAATTGTATCGAGCTACAGGCCCTTCTCATAAGATGTTGTAAGCTACGGGCCAAAAAATGTCCGACGAAGCTTAAAGCAGACATAAATAGCTAACTCAGAAGGGGGCCAACAAGCCCCTTTAAAGCAAATGCCTGTGAGAAGCCTTAGAAGTTACAGGACATAGAAGCAGGCCTAAGCAGCACCTAAGAAGCTGGTCAAGATGTGGATTGAATCTTTTCCAGTCTAGAGACTGGCGGATTACCCTCGAAAGAAAGGATTCAAATCTTCCTTCTGCTTTGAACAAGATAAGTGGACAGATGAGTTGAATAATACAGGGACAAATAAGCTAGGTGAGGTTCCCCTTTGATATCTCCCAACCTAAAGGTTTATTCAGAGGTGGGTCTTTCAACCGCCTACTCTTTCGATGAAGGGTGCACTACAAGACCATCGGTACTAAAAAGATAAAATGGGGGGGGGGGGTTCGTTGATATTGAGTCGACTATAAACTACTCATCTTGCTTGGAACCGTTGTTGTGTATGGGAAAGAGGGGTTCTACCTATTCTTGGAAAAGGGTGAATGGTCCCAAAAGGGACGGGATAAAACCCACTAGAAAGAACGGGGGGTCATCCACTCTGTCGCTGGGTAGTCAACTTTATCCGTGACTCTGAGTACAAGATTTCCGGGATCAAGAAACTAGCAAACAAATATGCTCGGCTGGAATCTTTTCTCGTATGCCCGGAAAATCAAATTGCGGTACAACTCAGCTTGCTGCAAAGCCTTTCTTTCTCTTCCAAACACTCCAGATCTCCACTTCCCTTTTCTCCATAGGGCCGAAGCTTTACTAAGAAGGGCTTTTTTTAGAGAGAGCGTAAGGGGCGATCTATATTGCTTGCCACAACTCTATTCCCGACTCTAAATCCCTAAAGGACTTTAAGAGAGGATGAACATTCCCGTTCTATAGGTGGCACTGCCCCTATTAGAGAAGGGTGAGGGCCTACTGATTCTCTGCTAGCACTGTTAATTACCTTAGACCTACGTAGCAGGAACGATATGGAGCACCTACTCTACCGATCGTCTGCTCTCTCAAGGTCGTCCTTCTCTAGGTACAAAAAGGACATTACGGGATATCTAAAAAATTCAATGTACTTCTTAAAGTGTGGGACACATCTCATGTTTGCTGAATCGAAAAACTATCGCCTTTGCATCCTCACAGCGGCTATGATCAGATCCCAGTGTTGGTTCACTTTGGACTTTATCCTCCACAAAATCTTATGATCTCCTGTTCTAAATTATGTTAAACAGCTCCTGATCGCAGCAATCATGCCTTCGAAGGTACACTTTTTTTAGGGGGGCCTTGCCTCTTGAATGAGCTTGTTCAACAATGTGCGCTCCTTCTTCCTATTAAGTCTAAGGAAGGGCGAGTACCCCTTGGAGGACCTTTTGTAAAGGACATCTCCCAAGATCACAAATCGTCGGGCAAGTTCTCCTCCAGGCTCTCTTCTGACCACGAGTGGCGTACTCTGATATGAACCCGTCCTTGAGGTAATTGTAGAAATCATAATACCAAGGTTCCCATCGTCCTCGTAATCTTGACTGGTGATAGTTCATCATGTTCCAACTCTCGATAGTCTTCATCCAAGAATATGAATGAGTCCCGTTCGACGGAAGGGCTCTCTATGATGTGGCTGGGATGTCCAATCTCTCGATGACAAGCGACTCTGTGCTTCGGTGTACTAGCATGTGTACTAGAGCGGATGAGTATTTATTCCATAAGGGCTAGCGAGTCAGCCAAGCGATTGTAGACTCGCACCGCTCACTTAAGGTTGTATACAGAGGGGGGTTGTATTGAAGGGCCATAAGCTTTGAATCAATATGCGTTGGTTCCAATCTGGATCTCGTAGTTTGGGTCTCGAGATGATATTCAGGAGACAAAAGAGCAGAGCTGATAGAAATGCTTATTATAATGGAGATATTAATTCTTTAATAAAGACTTGTGCCCATTGTCCAAGATTCCTTTGTGGGACTGTCTTTTTCTTCTTCTTGACTTGACTCAAAAACCTTCCCATTCAGGACAGAAATCTGAGGGTATCTTTGAAGATTTAAAATACAGAAGAGCGACTGCCAATCAAGACAATATTGAAGCACGCGCCTTAGGACCGATCCCAGTTAAATATGAAAACGAATCCGCGCGCTCCAGTAAGATAAGGGTTTCCTTCATCGATGGGAACAAAACTAGAAAAAGAAACAGGGAGTTGCGCTATACATAATACTAAGGGACCCAGGCTCTGCCCGAATGATACGATCGACAACTTCTAGTACCCAAGCTATGTGATCAATAACTATTCTCCTAGAGGCGAATCCCTCTGGGCGCCCTAAGCAACCGAAGGGTAGAGAAGATGAAGAATAAGGGTAATCTAAGCATGCGCCACCAAAAGGAAAGAGAGGACCGATTGATACCAATAGCAAGATACACCTTTTTTTTTTAGACTCCGATGGGTGAGAATAGTTGAAGATCAGAAGATTGGCCTTAATAGATTAAGTGCAAACTTTTTTTTATATTATATATTATATATATGAGTAAGCCCCTTCCCTTAGGAATAGAAGGATTCGATTACATCGGCTGGCTATACGCCTTACGCATCGTCTTATGTGCTACCTTCGGTCAGGGTTTCCCTTCTCTTCTGCGGCATCAGAATCAGAGGATAGATTTATCGTAACATCCGAATCAGGGGCGACTATTGGCTTTATTCAGACTGTTAGCCCTGAACTTATTCAATTAAGTGTTTGATAATTCATTCATTCATTTAACAAATAAGGGTTTGTGTATTTTTTAAAATAAGACTTCTTCTTAAGTAGAATTAAACTTTTTTCGTATTCTAACACATAAAGAAAAGATATCTCCTCAGAAGACGATTACGCGCATCTAGGAATTAATAGCAAGCACAGAAGCAGGAAAGCTAGCCACTGTGGAGTAGCATGAAATGCGCACCGAATCGTCTCTTTGCAGCAAATCATCTGTTATTGAATTGACTGCTTGATAGAATAGGCGGTTATCTTTCTGTTAGCAAGAATCCGCTGTTAGAGAATACGCTTGAACTAATAGACGGATGGGATTGATTGATTCTAAATCCGCCGAAAGTCTTTTAGTTAACAAGTACGGATTTATAGACTGGCATCTTATCTTAGAATAAAGGTTTAAGAATCCAGATCAAGAATAGAAGTAGAAGCATGCTAGCATAGAAAGAAGTCCCCAGTGAAAACGACTTTCCTTAGGATGAGCTTTTAGGGCAAAGTCTAAGGAGCTTATTCGTCGATAACAAGCCTTTATTCAAAAAAGGAATAGAACCGGAAAGCTTTGAAGGCTAAGGTCGTAGAGACAGATCCATATGCATATGTTTATAGGAGTGAGACCAAAAAATTTGATGGTATTACAGGAAGCTCGTCCATACGGGTTGAAAAATATTCATTCGTACCATACCGAAAAGACCGCTGGTAGATTTTGGTAAGTAAATCAGAATCTAGTGAACATCCTTGCACCTCTCCATATGTATGTGCTTTAGCCCTGATGCCATTACAAGTCGGGATTAGACAGTTCAGACAGACAATACAATCTGTGACGAAATCATACGGCTATGCCAGGGCGAGCAGTGCTGCTGCTCGGCAGTCACCCGCTTGGATCCTGCCTTGTTAGTCATCCGTAGAGCTCAAGAAAATTTTCTTTATCCTTAAGTCATTCCCACACACCGACTAGGTTAGGGTGGCTGTTCAGTAACTCCTAGCCCTACTAGAAATATAAGATAAATTGCTTGCGCGCTTCGTCAAGTGAGAGAGCCACTTAATTAGAAATAATGAGAGAGTGCTTTTATCTCATATGAGAAAGCGACGGGATAGGGTTAGTTTGAAAGGGCTACAGCAGGGGAATGATTTTGAGTCCTAAGAATAAGATCTTCTCGGACAATTTAGTTTGAAAACCTTGCCTTGCCTTTAGTTGAACTTCCCGAGTGGGAGATCAGTTGCAGGAGTTCATTCAGGGGATGAGGAAGGTGACCATGCAACTTATGTGGGTCAGAAGCAGAGGGTTCTCAACTAACTAGTCGCTTCCCGGGAAGATCCTTTGGTTCAGTTTGTTCCGCAGTTCTAGTTTCAATCTTGTTGTAACTAACTCCCATCCCCACTATAGCTATGGATTCCCGCCTAAGCGGTGGGTGACCACTTCTTAAGTATTATTGCTTGTTTAATGTCGTTTTCTTGCTTGCTTTCTCTTGTTGTAAAACGTCTAGAATCATTCAAGTGGTGGATATGCCAATTGTAGCTAGCCTGAAGTGAAGGAAGTTTTTTCGGTACCGCTAGCTCCCTTTCACGAGAAGAGAGGCACACTTTATACTTGACTTTCAAATAAGCTAAAACCGTAGCCTCTGGCACACCCACATCGGATAGGACCACTTCCCCTTCCCCCCAGCCCAAGTTCATCCTCCTATGCTATGATACTTGGACTAGGGGCCTCCTCCCCTTGTGCTTTTATACACATGGAAGTACCTTTAATTATCAATTCTCCTTAACATAGTAAAATTTCTTTGGGTTTGGTGACTACTATTTTAGTCCCTCTCGTCCCAAACTTCCCCTTTTTCCACAGAAGCCCTCCCCCCACTTTATTGTTCTACATGCTTCATGAGTGGGAAGAAAGCGGAATATTTCTTATCCAATACCAATCCTGGAATAGTAGGCTAATCATGTAGCTTAGCCGCTTCACTCGTCAAAAAAAATCTTATAAGAATGGTAATAACTAAGAATGCTATTGGATGAGGATATTTGTACTCAGGAAGACCTGGTAAAACTGAACTACTTTCGGAGGTTCCTTCTATTATCTCCTTCACGCTACCCAATCCGAACTCATGAGTGCCTGTAGCAGCATTGAGTGATCCCCTTCTCCGACATCGATACCCTAGGGATTACAAATCGTGCCAACTTCCCTTTGTTGCATCGCTCTACAACTGGATACTGCATCTTTCTTTGCACTAGTCGAATTTATTGGAACCCTAAGAAGGAATCTATTGTCTCTCGCTTGATTTTATCGGTAAAGCATTTCTTGCTAGATCGAATTGAGGGTGACTTCTTCCCTTCCGCTGACTAAGGCGCTTCGCTTGTGCGTTTTCAACATCCATAGCTTCTGACTATGTCGGTGAAAAAGGTCCCTATTTTCTATTTCAAAGAACTACTTATGATCTGAGACTCTTTATCTATTGTCTTACTTTCGGCATCTTTATTTACGAGGAATTGCTAAGTAGGCGTACTGGTTGTCTCTTCTTGAAATGCTTTCCCTTGGCATCGGTGCCAGCTAGGACTGGTAGCACGTTCTTCTCTTAGGCTTTCTCTTGGTGTCAACATAGGAATGGGAGCTGTTTGAATGGATGCCTTTTCCCCTGATCTTATAATACGAAACGCAATCGATTGAGAAGCCGGAATCTTTACTAATCGGCCGGGTGAAGGCAAGAAAATAGTTTCATTTGCGCACCACGGGAAAGCTTGAAGATCAGAGAAGCACCCTTTGGAATAGCAAACACTTTACTCTGGCCACGGGGAAGACATTTCTTCAATTAACATTCTGGTGACCAAGCTTTAATATTAATAGAAAAGAATGCAATGGATATTTTGAATTGAAGAAATTCCATTTGTGATCGGTGGAAATAGAACTGACTGTTTTTTAAGCTGGTTTGCGAAATGTCGCGGTAAGCAAGAGTCGCCACCGTCTTTTATGTTCTCCAACATGGAAAGGACAAAAGCACAGCAAAATTCCTTTTTCGATATGTCTCTCGGTTCGGGAGGTTGATTTATAGAAAGGGAAGGTGTTAGCACCCTTTCTATCTGTGGTTATCCACGGGCTCTTAGGTACTTGCTCTTATGTTTTCAAAATTTGTTTGCTTTTCAAGTGTGTGTGGGTTTTAAAAAAAAAAGTTTCGTTTGAAAAATTTCTAAGTAACTCTTGTATCTGTCCTCAAGAGTGTATGAAAAATTTGTTTGAAAACTTTTTGAAAGTGTGGGTGCGAAAAGTATTTTTGTTTGTTTTGAAAAGAGCAAGTACTTAAGAGAAATCTACCTACTCTAAGGAATTAGGCTGTGTAAGAGTCCTTTAGATAGTGTTATCCCACCATTGAGAGGTAGGTAGCACCATCGTTGGAGTTATTCGGGTCAATTCGATTATTAGGGACATGTGTGGTCACCGAAGCAATGGTAGGACGCCTTAGTGGTAACCCTAATGTCCTAGATCCTTTTTATCCGAGGCAACCGTTTTGAGGCAACCGGATCTTTAGACAGGAGGGCGACCTCTAAGACAACCTATACTTGATGACCATGTCGAGGCAACCAGTGAGGCGTACCCTAAGAGTGGCATGTGCACGTGTGTTGTTTCAGATTATGTTTATCTTTGATCATGCATTTGTGAGCTACGGATTGGTTTTATTTTTCATACAAGTCTTTCATGCATTTTTAACAGTTAAGAGTGCGGAAAATAAAGTGCGGAAAAGGTAAATCTAGCTATTACAAGGCGCGGGTATATACATCGCCAAAAACATAACCCGTTTGGAAATCAAAAATGCGAGAAATTAAAAGAAAGTGATAAAGTTCTAATTAACTATTACATTTCTGAGCAGATACATAAATAATCAAAATAACAAATTAAAAAATAATATGCGCGCGAAAGATTGAATCGGGATGTCCTTAGGGTTTTGACCCCTTTTTTTGAAAAAAATGAGATTTGTCCTTTTTTTTGCAATTAATCCTAATTACTAATTAATTAATTTATTAAAAGAAAATTTTTTTTTGTGTTTTTTATGTTTTAATGAAATAAAATAAAAAAATAAATTAAAAGTGTCAAAGGGAAAACCCTAAATCTAATTCATTTTTATTTATTGTAAAAAGAAGATTAAAATTAAACCTAATTTAAACTAAATTAATTAATGAATTTATTTACAAAAAGTAATTGAAATTAATAAAAATATTTTTTTTTGGTTTTCTGAATTTTATTGAAAATATTAATTTGTTAATTAATTAAATAATACTAATAATAATTAAAGAAAATAAAAAGGAAAAAGAAAATGAAAAAAAGAATAGTGAACCATGGGTGTTGGGCCAGCAATGGGGTTTGTTTAGAAATCTGAGGCCCATTAACGCTCAGCCACGTTTGACCTTTGGAGATTGGCTGTGTGTGCTTTGACCAAGGTGTATGGTGGTCATCATCTTTGGCCACAGGATCCACACTTGAGGCCACATGGCGCTTTGTGAACTGGAGGTGTATGGTGAGATGCTTTGGGGAATCTGCATGGGAACACGTTAAACAAAATAATATCAAGTATTTGGGGGACCTGGGATTCGAACCCAGGTCCCAAGGGACTATGCACAAGCGCCTTGGCCATCTAAGCTACGTGTTTCAATTGTTATTAAAACCAAACGTAAATATTATATTAATAAATCAAACATATGCCTGGGAAAAAAAATATAACGCGCGATTTTTGAAAAGGGCCAATCACGCTGCAACACATCATCATCTTCTTCAATGAGATTGCTGGTTATTTACCTGCGGATTTTTATCCGCAGGCAGTTTTGTAGGCTTTGCTTAGAATCATCCCTAGGCCTCAAAAAAACATTCCAAGACCATGGTTGGTCTCGTTTCCATCTCCTGATCACTCTTATACCCATTATGGTGGCCAATTTTTCCTGCACTGAAAACGCCTAAAAAACAAGCAAACAAACCCTAGAATCGGGTATCACAGTATAGGGCCTAAAAACGAAATTCGCTATTGTCATTAGATTAGAAATCAAACAAGAAACATAACTATGCCAATATTTTTGAGGAAAAATGCAAGAATGGAGAATTGAGGTATCGTGTTCAGGGGTCTGTATTTGAGAACTTACAGCGCTATTCAGTGGATCTTAGGACGTGATATTGGTCTCTTTAGGTTCAGTGGACAGCAAGGAGGAAGACTACGTGCTTCTTTTGATCTCAAAATGCCTACAACCTTGTTCTAGATCTCTCACTTTTCCAACAATTTTTTAGTTTTGATTTTTCCGTTTCAGCAATGCTTGGGGTCTGTATGTTGTTGCTACTGCTTGCTTATGTATGTATGAACGAAATTAGGTCAGCAGCTGGGCTTGTATACTTGTGTAATTAAGTTTGGGATTCTTGTTGACCACCATTAAAGAACCTTCTATTTTTGGTTCAAATTCAAGATTTTATGCACAAAAAGGCTTGGCACGAATTTGGTAGCTGGCATGTGGTATATGAAAGTTGTTCAAATCCAAAAGATGCCATTCCATTAATTTTTAGATTTTATTTGAATTATTATGGATTTAAAATGAATTAAATCAATAAAAATTAAATAAAATAGAAAAATAAATGTTTGATCTTGAAATTAATCATGGGACACGTGTATGGCATGACAAGGCTGAATCAAGTGGAAGAAAGTGGGCCCTTTTGTCAAAAATTGAAGTTTCAAGGATAGTTGACTTTTGCCATTTCACAAAAATTTCCCAACTACTCCAATGCATATCTTGCTCAATTTTGATCACATGAACATGTTCTTGGACATTTTGGAAAGGTCTTGAAGTCCTCTAACCAATGCCTTTGGTCCCATGTCATTTTCATTTACCAATCTCAAGTTATGATCTTTGACTTAAAATGCCTTTTTGTTGACTTTTGAAAATGACCTATAATGTAGAAATTGATAACTTTTTGTGAGAGCATTTCTTGGACTTGGAATGTGAAGATTAGTTGTAGGAAATGTCCTCCCCTTCAAAATTAGCATTGGATGGGATTTTTCTGATGAACCATGAAAAAGTTATGCCTTGGTCAAGTTACAGTTGACTTTTCAGCTGTCCCAAAATGGAAACTTTTGCATCTTGATGATTTTTGAGCCATTCTTGAGGAATCATGATCAATACTTGATCAAATGATGATTGTGTGCTCAAAATAAGATGTTGACCAAAATTTCTGACTTTTGACTGCAAAATGACCATTTTGCCCCTATAGTTGACTGTTGAGCAACTAGGGCTTTTGACTGTGCAATTTACCACTATGAGTCTTGAAACTTGACATGTAGATGATTGAAAATGTATATAGGCCTATGGTACTAGATTGAGCCATTGAAAACCTCAAATTCTTTGCAAGAACCAAAACCCTAGCTTTTGACTGGCTTAGGAAATGTTAGGACTGTGCAACCCTTGAGAAATCTTGAACCATTTGAAGATGATTCTTGATAAACTTTGAAGAATATGGGAGGGCAAATTTTGGGGTACAACAGTTTCCCCTGTTCAATCTTCTTAAACCTGAGGATGTAGATTGGCTGGCGTGCCTTTCGTGATCCGAAGGTGGAAGATGATTGAACACTAGAGTGCCCAGAAATTTGCACTCGCATAGTGGAGTATCAGCAATGTGATGTCAGGAATGGGCTTATAGATGCCATTTGGAGATATGGTGGATAGGAGAATGGGCTTATAGATGCCATCTGGAGACGTGACAGAATCTTGTCGGGAATGGGCTTATATATGCCATTTGGAAGTGTAATGGATAGTTGTGGAGATGGGCTTAAAGATGCCATCTGTTGTACCCCAAAATTTTCCCTCCCATATTCTTCAAAGTTTTGACAAGCATCATCTCAATTTGCTCAAGTCTACTCAAGGGTTGCACAGTCAACCACCCTCCTAAGCCAGTCAAATTAGGGTTTTGGTTCTTGCAAGGAAGTTGAGGTTTTCAAGGGCTCAATCAAGTCACATGTGCCCATATACATTGTCAAGCATCTACATGTCAAGTTTCAAGGCTCACAAGGTCAAGTTGCACAGTCAAAAGCCCTAGTTGCTCCACAATCAACTATATTGGTAAAATGGTCATTTGGCAGTCAAAAGTCAAAAAATTTAGTCAACATCTTATTTTGAAGCCACAATCATCATTTGATCAAGTCTTGATCATGATTCCACAAGAATGGCTCAAAAATCATCAAGGTGTCAAAAGTTTCTATTTTGGGACAACTGAAAAGTCAACTGTAACTTGACCAAGGCATAAATTTTCCATGGTTCATCAGAAAAATCCCATCCAATGCTCATTTTGAAGGGGATGACATTTCCTACAACTCATCTTCACATTCCAAGTCCAAGAAATGCTCTCACAAAAAGTTATCAATTTCAACATTATAGGTCATTTTCAAAAGTCAACAAAAAGGCATTTTAAGTCAAAGACCATAACTTGAGATTGGTATATTCAAATGACATGGGACCAAAGGCATTGGTTAGAGGACTTCAATACCTTTCCAAAATGTCCAAGAACATGTTCATATGATCAAAATTGAGCAAGATATGCATTGGAGAAGTTGGGAAATTTTTGTGAAATGGCAAAAGTCAACTATCCTTGAAACTTCAATTTTTGACAAAAGGGCCCACTTTTTTCCACTTGATTCAGCCTTGTCATGCCACCCACGTGTCCCATGATCAATTTCAAGATTAAAAATTAATTTTTCTATTTTTATTTAATTTTATTTGATTTAATTCATTTTAAATCCATAAAATTCAAATAAAATCAAAAAAATTGATTAAATGACATCTTTTGATTTGAATGATCTTTATGTGTCATGAACAACCTACCCATTTCGTGCTAGGGCCATTTTAAGCATGAAAATTCAAATTTGAACAAAATTGGAAAATGCTTTAATGGTGGTTATGAAGAAATCCAAAAACATCATTGCAATGGATCATTGGCTCTTAATGTGACTGATTCTCATTCATACATACATATGCAAGTGTTCCATACCTCATTCACGACCTAGAGCTCATTGAAACGGCCAGAACCAATTCCAAAAATTCCAAAGAAATTTGCAAACTGAAATCCACGTTTCAGCACGATTTAAAGTCTTTTCTTGATCCAAACACATTCCTTACACTCCCAGGAATCTATTGCAATCACAAACACGCTCTAACACTCAAGGAATCCCTCACTACAGTCCCACGTTTTGTCCATTTCTTTCAAAATCAAAATGCATAATTCTTGCACATTTAACATGATATAATTGTTGTTTTGTATTGCTAACGCTCTTCTGAAGCTAATGGTATAAGGCAATTGCATTTTGGAGCCCTGAATCACAAACCACCATGGATGATTTTTAGGTTTTCAAAGCTTTCGAATTGGGGGTTTCTCATATAGGAAAAATCAGAACTGCTAAGACCCATGGTTGTGATCCTTGCAACCAGACAAACACATCCCAACCCTCGCGCCCTTTTTATATAACGTGTACATCTAATCGCTATTTTTGCATTTTGTATTTTGTGGGGGTTTAAAACCCCCGCTATTTGGTTTTATTTTACAGGAAAACGCAAAGAAGATGATTACGTGGAAGAACATGGTTGGTGCATTCAAACGTAGCGCGCGTGTTTTTTAATTCCAGAATAATCGTTGTTTTCATATTTTAATTTCTTTGGTTGTTACATTAACAAAGCTTGCAAGATGGCGTAGTGGAAAGTGACGTGGGTGATAACCATTGGGACCTGGGTTCGATTCCCAGGTCCCCCCAAAATTCTATGTTATTTTTCATATTGTGTTCCTATGCAGCTTCACAACAATATTCCACCATGGACTCCAGCGCTCAGCTTGCCAAGTGTCTCAAAAGACAGATCCAAAGGCCAGGGATGGCTCCACACCATATTCCTGGTCAACCAGCGCCCCACTCAATTCCTAGAGTCAACGTGGTTGGATGCAAATGGGCCACAACAATGCTAAACAAACCCTCAATTCTGGCCCAACACCCTTATGGTTCTATTTTATTTTCTTTCGTTTTCTTTTCCTTTTTTTTATTTTCTTTTAACCAATTATTATTATTAACTATTATTATTATTTAATTACCTCATAAACTAATATTTTTTATAAAAATTCAGAAAAAAACAAAAAAAGAATATTTTATTATTTATTAACTTATTTTGTAAATAAATGTAAATTAAATTAAATTAGTTTAATTAGTTAACTTTAATACCTTTTTACAATAAATAAAATAATTTAGACTTAGGCTTTTCTTTTGATATTTTTAATTCCTTTTTTTATTTTATTTCATTAAAACATAAAAACACAAAGAATATTTTCTTAATTAATTAATTAATTAGTTATTAATTTTAATTTCATTAATTACAAAAAAGGAAAAAATTCAATTCTTATTCAAAAAAGGGTCAAAACCCTCGTGACGTTCTCGATTCAATCTTTCGCGCGTATTTATTTTTTTATTTTGTATCTGTACAGAGGATGTAATAGTAATTAGGATTTTATTGCTTTCTTTAATTTTTTGCATTTACTTTTCCAAAACGGGTTTTTGTTTTTTTGGCGATGTATAGACCCGCGCCTTGTAATAGTTAGATTTATCTTTCCGCAATTTATTTTCCGCACTCCTAACTGTTAAAAAATGCATGAAAGAATGTATGAAAAATAAAATCAATCTGTAGCTCACAAATAACATGTATAAGATAAACATAACATGAAAACAACACACATGCACATGCCACTCCTAGGGTACGCCTCACTGGTTGCCTCGAACGTGGTCATCAAGTATAGGGTGTCTTAGAGGTCGCCCTTTTGTCTAAAGATCCAGTTGCCTCGAAACGGTTGCCTCGGATAAAAGGATCTAGGACATTAGAGTTACTTCTAAGGTGTCCTACCATTGCTTCGGTGACCACACATGTCCCTTAATCGAATTTACCCGAACACCTCCAACGATGGTGCTACCTACCTCTCAATGGTGGGATAGCACTATCTAAAGGACTCTTACAAAGCTTAATTCCTTAGAGTAGGTAGATCTCATGGGTACTTGCTCTTTCTCAAAACAAACAAAAATACTTTTCACACCCACACTTTCTAAAAGTTTTCAAACAAATACTTCATACACTCTTGAGGACTGATACAAGAGTTACTTAGAAGTTTTTCAAACTAAACTTTTTTCAAAACCCACACACACTTGAAAAGCAAACAATTTTTGAAAACATAAGAGCAAGTACCTAAGAGCCCGTGGATAACCACGGATAGAAAGGGTGCTAACACCTTCCCTTTCTATAAATCTACCTCCCGAACCGAGAAACATTCTCAAAGAAGGAATTTTGTTGTGCTTTTGTCCTTTCCATGTTGGAGAGCATAAAAGACGGTGGCGACTCTTGCTTACCGCGACATTTCGCGAAAACAGCTAAAAAACAGTCAGTTCTCATTCCCACCGATCACAGAACTGGCGACTCTGCTGGGGAGATTTAAAAGTGAGGTGTACCTTAGGATTAGATCATACTTATGTTTTCAATTGAATGTTTTGTTTGCTTTATTATTATGGGCTGCATCGGAGTTTCATAGATCCTAACCCGGATCTGGGGAATACCCTTTTAGGTAGCATAAGCTGTGAGGGACCTGTCCGGCGTAGACCGACACGGGTGAAGCAGTGTCTACGTTGGTGTGACACCTTGGTCTGTACCGATATCCCTTGTGTTGCAACGAGGAGAATATGGGTCTTCTGAGGAGTCATTAAGCACCAACCGACCTTAGAACCCTAAATTGACCCAACTTGGCCATAGAACAGTAGCACTATGCTACACTCATTGAGGCTAAACTCTCGCGATGGTTCTGGCCGCAAGAAAAGATTGCGATGCTGGAGTTATGACCGATTGAGGGTATTCGATGATATTGAGATCCTCTAGAACCCGGTTACTTTTGATAGGACATGTCTTAACCAACGAAACTGAAAGAGGGTAGTACCTAAACTTCATGCTAGGCCTAAAATCTAAGGGCTCTTTTGTGTGACTTGTGTGCCTTCAAACTTGACTACCTGCATATCTGACACGTGAGTTTCTTGCAGGTTTTGCTTACAGTCCTTAATCTGGGCTTATAACAGGGCTTACCTACATTACTCCACGCATAGCATAGCATCATGCCATCATACCATTGCAAACATCCTACATAAGAACTAATTCATTTCAAGGATCTCAAGGGTTGTGATGCAGGTCATGGTGAATCAAATGTCTAGCGAGGGGCAAAGGGGATTTATTTTCCTCTAGCCAAAGTTGTCATGGGGCTATGACCCACTCAATATGGTGAGCCTTGACTCTTGAAGAAGGAATCTCAAACAATATGCAGTGCCTTCCATCAAGCAACCAGATTCAAATTCTAACAATTTTTCTTGTTTACCCCGCGAGATCCTTGAAAACATCGCATGCATACATACGTATCATTGCATTACAGGTACCCTTGGTACAGGTCTCTTACCTTCTTCGCTGTCTATTTCAGCAATGGCTTCCCAACAAGACAGCCAGGGTCTTCATGCTCAAGAGACTCAGTTCAAGGAGATCTTCCTATGCCTATCCAAGGGGCAGGAAGAGTTGAGGACACTCCTCATGGGGAATTTGGCCAAGAAAAGTCCCGAAGATGATAAGGACGAATGGCTGAAACGTCTGCAAGCTGAGGTAGATACAATGAGAACCCCGATGCTGGGGAAAATGGCTCTCATCCAAGGCTTAGCTCGAGAGCAAGAAGAGTTGAGGACCATGATCAGTCAGCTTCATCAAGACAGATACAACATGAAGCAACCAGTCCAAGTCAGGGACCAGGTCATTGATAAGCTTCCAAGAGGACATGAGTCTGGTATGGTGAAGAATAAACCTCTCCAAATTTCTACCACTTCACAGGTCCAACCACAACCTCGCCCAGAGCAACAGGTTGATCAGAGTAAGCCAAACAAGCCCAGGAGGCAATTCACCCAGCTCAACGTGTCGCTGTTTCAAGCTTTACAACACCTGTTGAGATTGAATCTGATTACACTAAGGGCTCCTCCCCGGAACCCCAACATCTCTGCTCCTAACTATCATCCCAATAAAAGATGTGCATACCACTCTGATAGTCCTGGACATGACACTGCCGACTGTTGGGCTCTGAAGAACAAGGTCCAGGACCTGATTAATGAAGGAGCAGTGCATTTCACCCAAGAGGGTCAGGCTGAGTTCTTCTACCATCCCTGTAGGATTCACCATTTGAAGTGACAAGTCCTGAGACAAGAAGACTTTTTGTCCATTAGAATTTTCAAGTTGTAATTTTCTTTTGATTGTTCGAACAATTATTGTCATGGCAAACATTATTACTTTATCAATGCATCGCATATGTCTGTTTTGAATTAATATATTCGCATTCGCTATATTCAAACTGCTTTCATTTTTTTGTGATAATCAAACTCTCAATTAATAATTCTAAGCCTTTTGAGGGAGGATGACGAAAACGATACCACGACCTTTACAGTATGCTTTTGAACAAACCCCGCTGATGAGGTACAGGCATTGTTTCAATTCCTAAACACTGGAGTTATAAGGAAGATAATCCCTCGCCAACCCCTTCGAGCCAAAGAAGTAGGAGTTTTGCTTTTCACAAAAAATTAAAACCCTTAATCATAACCTGGGGCATGGTAGTTCTCTCAGCTAATCCAAGTGCACAACGAATGGCACCAAAGGAGTCCTGCCAAAATCAAAGACAGTGATGGTTCCGAATAATCATAAAGACAGGCAGTCATCATTTCTCAAAATAAAAGCCCAACAAGTCAAAACCTATGAAGGAGACTTACAAAAACTGGGGCATCCCGCTGACTGTAATCACAAAAAGGAACAGTTCAGGCAAAAAATAGGGATAATAAAATCAAAAAAGAAAGAGGTCACACAAACCCTCAACAAAAAGAAATGACTGCCTATTCAAAATAAATTGTCAACATTCGAACCATCACCAGAACATCATAGCAAAGACTCAAACAAGGTCTAATGCACGATCAGCTGAGTTTAGGTTTGAAGAACATCACGAAGAGCGGGTGGGTACAAATAAATTTTGAGCCTTACCCTTTGTTTCTTAAACCATGAACCAGGCCACGTTATAACCTGTAAAAGTCCTAGTTGAAGCATGGGTTAGTTCGAAAGCATACTGTTACCAAAGGTATCCTGACTCCTTAAGGCTTGCGGTAAAATAACGAGTTGACATCACAGTTCAAAAAAAATTCACTTGTTTTTATGAAAAACTTCATTTTCAAAAAAGACATAAGCTTTGCATTTTTAATATAACATTGCTTGCATATGACTATTTGTTTGAGCAGCATAGAAGTTTGCACGACGAATGTCTAATGAACAAAAGCACCTCCAATCAAGGGGCATGGCATGATCATTGTCCAACATCTGGGGCAGTTAGGTCAAGATTCAGAGAATCTCTCAAAAGGCCCACCAGCTTGGGGCAAATCTCCATCTGGATCACTTGGGGCATTGGACGATCAAACGAAGATCTTCTGGTGGCATGGTAACACTGCACTACTGACAGTGACAACTCCCTACATCCTGAGAGCACGGACATAGTCGGAAAAAAATATTGTGCATAATCAAAAGACCCGCTAGGTTGACACACCTAGGCAAAAATAAGGGCTTCCCGGCGAACCAAAAGGGTTCAGGCAAAAATAAGGGATGAAATATAAAAAATCTGTACACCCGGCAAGTCGAAAACCTGAAAAGGCGACTTGAGAAAAAACGGGTATCCCGGTGGACTGAAAACCCGAAAGGGCGGTCCATGCAAAAGTTAGGGATCAAAAGCGTACGACTATGTTCCGTCATCTCGTCATTTTCCTACCAGAAGAAGATTTGTCAACCGGCAGTCATCAAGCGCCTCCACAGG
Organism: Vicia faba; assembly: GCA_948472305.1. NCBI lineage: Eukaryota > Viridiplantae > Streptophyta > Magnoliopsida > Fabales > Fabaceae > Vicia > Vicia faba. The sequence goes on from OX451741.1 coordinate 588,438,127, forward strand.
TATCTTCTCCCACAGAAACTGGGGTAATAAGAATTGTTTGAACCATACAAGATGCTTTGTCCTCCAGGTACAAGGTAAGTTTGGCTGAAGAATGTAACCAAGATACCTTCACTCCCCGCAGAGTAAGACAGGATTCAGCAATACTCTCCCCCGAGCAGAGTTGGTCTCCCATCAACCCTGAAAAGGCACAATATCCCTAGCAAATCAGCGATGCTCTCCCCAAGCAGAGATATGCTACCGTCAGCCTTAAGGAAGTTGGACATCCCCAGAAGATCTCAATATTCCCCAACGGAGTATACAGATATTCCTAAGCAAGCATCCCCGACAGTCTTAAATATAAGATTGTTCCCCGGCGGAATACCAGACACCCCAGTGGAGACATTCCCCAGTACAATCCAAAAGTTTCCCCAGGAGAGTTGAATCAATCTCCCCAGTAGATTTTGGAAGCTTCTCCCCAGTAGATTCTGGAAGCTTATCCCCTGCAGAGTACGAACGCATCTCCCCGGCTATGTTCAAAGGTTATTCCCCACCAGAGCTTATAAATGGGTTATCCTCAGCTAATTACCACGGAAAGATCATCCTCGGCGAAGTTCTTCCTATCCCCCAGCGGAGTTCATCAAATCTTCCAACAAAACTTATCAACCGAATCTCCAGCGGAGTTATCACCAAAATCTCAGCGAAGTATCTCTCCCCACAGAGTAATTCCCCGCAGAGTAATCTCTTCATCAAGTTTATTCCCCAACGGAGTCATCTTCTCCTACCGGTTTATTCTTGCAATCATCACCCCCAGCGGAAACGAAGAACTCTATTCTTCAACATCAGCCCAGGATCTAACTTCCCGGCATTCGTCAAGGATTTATTTTCCCAAGACGAAAATACATTCATAGACATTTCACATTTCGTACATCCTGCTTACATACATGATAAAGTGCATACGACACGATCTCATTTTGAGAACATCATGACATCTTGCATCTCATACATCATGACATTGCATATAACTGATGTTTTGCCTTTTCAGGAAAAAGGCCAATCCAAAGATGGTTACTATCAACTGTCCCAATTCCAGATTCGATTCCTGTATCTAGCCAGGGCACGTCTGTGAATGATTGTTTGTAGATTCGATACCTGTATCCAGCCAGGGCACGTCTGTAAGCAACCTTTTGGAGTTCCAGATTCGATTCTTGTATCTAGCCAGGGCACGTCTGTGAATGATTGTTTGTAGATTCGATACCTGTATCCAGCCAGGGCACGTCTGTAAGTAACCTTTTGAAGTTCCAGATTCGATTCCTGTATCTAGCCAGGGAACGTCTGTGAATGATTGTTTGTAGATTCGATACCTGTATCCAGCCAGGGCACGTCTGTAAGCAACCTTTTGGAGTTCCAGATTCGATTCCTGTATCTAGCCAGGGCACGTCTGTGAATGATTGTTTGTAGATTCGATACCTGTATCCAGCCAGGGCACGTCTGTGAGCAACCTTTTGGAGTTCCAGATTCGATTCTTGTATCTAGCCAGGGCACGTCTGTGAATGATTGTTTGTAGATTCGATACCTGTATCAAGCCAGGGCACGTCTGTAAGCAACCTTTTTGAGTTCCAGATTCGATTCCTGTATCTAGCCAGGGCACGTATGTGAATGATTGTTTGTAGATTCGATACCTGTATCCAGCCAGGGCACGTCTGTAAGCAACCTTTTGGAGTTCCAGATTCGATTCCTGTATCTAGCCAGGGCACGTCTGTGAATGATTGTTTGTAGATTCGATACTTGTATCCAGCCAGGGCACGTCTGTAAGCAACCTTTTGGAGTTCCAGATTCGATTCCTGTATCTAGCCAGGTGTTTACCGTGGTTATTGGTAAACAACCGCTGATCCTCCAAATGGTTACTTATTTGGTTACTCGCAGGATCGATCAGATTGATCCTAAGACATAGGTTGATTTTGAGGTTTTGATTAAATTGGATAATGGTTAAATTACAATAAAATAAAGAGGCTTTAAGTAAATTGCATGAAGAAATAGGCTTGGTAAAATAAATGAAGGCTCGAAATAAAGGACTTCGACAGGGAAAGTAAAGAAGAAAGCAAGTAAAGTTTCTGGAAAAGTAAATGACTTTGATTAATAAAAGTGGTGTTTCACACATACATTCTCAACAATTCTTTCTCACACGCTGGGTACTCGAATCTATATGAGTGACTTTGTATATAATTGTGAACACACGCGAGAAACTGCGTGAACTACTACTATTTATACTAAAACATCCCAAGTAACCGTCGGGCAGTTACACTGCTTCGAGATGATTCCACTTGGCACGTTCTCAGCGTTCGACGCTCCAGATCTTTGCACGTTGCACTTGGTAACCGCTGGAAACCGTTTTCCCTCCAAACGCTTGAATTTCAAACCGTTCCACTCCGAACCATCGAACACCTTCGTCGAGAAGCATCTTCGACAAGAAACACCTTCGACGTCGAAGGCAACCAACTTCTCCCTTGGAAGAAATCTTCTAAGTACATTGCCATCTTTCAATGGGCATTTCGACGGACCTAGCTGGTCGAAAACATCCTTCAGCTTTAATAGCTGATATTAATGAAACAAGGGTGTCGAATTTAAGAGCCAACAAATTGCCCCCCAAGAATGCCTTATTTCGACTCTTGAAAGAAAAAGGCATTCTTTGAAATGTCATTCGACACCTGTCTTTTCATTCTTAGTCACAAATTAAATTGTGCACTTTTTGTTGTCTTCTACCAACCACTGACAATCCCAAGGAAAAACCATCATTTATCCGTACCTAAGACGTCACTTCAGTACGGCGTGCAGTGTGCCAAACGTCTTTTCAGAAATTGTCATCATGACAATTCCCAAAAACGGGGGCGCACGCTGCACCCTTCCATTTCTGCAGAACGGCTACAACAACAGGGAGACGCCACGTGTCCCACTACCTTCTGCAACATTAAATGGCATTTAATGTCCTCGAATTTGGGGATTCCCCCCACTACTATAAATAGCGGTAAGTACCCATTGTGGGACTTTTTACGCTACCTTGCTTTCAGAATTCCTCATTTGCATACAAACTCTTGTCAACTTTGCAAACCTCTTGTTCTTCACTTCGTCTTCAACCTCATTACCAACAATGGCATCTGGTTCTTCCAACGCTCCTAGCGCCAACACTCCCTCTGGAAATGTCAAACCTAGGGTTTTCTCCACCGCTCCCGTAGTGACTCCCACGGGCCAACGAAGGGTCCCTGAGCCTTTGGACATTGCTGTACGTGATGCTTATTCACGCCACCTCATGATTCCGGTTGGATATTCCAACCAAATCTTTGCTATGTCTGGCCCATTGTACCCAAGCATTGCTGAGGCCATGAAGATCAAAAGTTACTTTCCGGTACTTGAGAGACTCAAACCGGTTGGATGCTCCAAGAAAGATGCAGAGGATAATGAAGATCCTGCTAAAGAGAAAATCGACCTCCGTTTCTTCAACAAAGGTGTTAGGGCTTTCAGGTCCGGTCCTAGCCTTACTCCTGATTATAGTGCTTGGCTGGAAAAAATGGAGAAACGCCAGGCTTCGATCTGGAAAGACATGGGGATATTCGACCTGGTTATGCTGTCGAAGACAGGTCTTAACTATTCCCCAGAGATGTTGATAGCTTCTTTACTCTTCTGGGATTACACCCATTTCACCTTCCATCTTCCCTGTGGAATGCTGACTCCCACGCTCTTCGACGTGGCCGCCATCACTGGCCTTCGACCCACTGGGGACTACTTCGACCCGGAGGAAATGTCGGAGGATCAGATTGGATTCTCTGCCACAAAACCAACCTACACCACCTTCATCAATCACTACCACGATAGGTCGACAGATGTTGTGTCGGATGTCGAACATATTGCGTTTCTAGCCTTATGGCTGACACGTTTTGTGTTTTGCTCCAAGTCCTTACAGGTGACCAAGAAGATGGTCACTCTCGCCACTCAACTCCACCATGGCCAAAATATCTGTTTGGCAGAATTGATTTTGGCGAGTCTGTATGAGTCGATTAGCAACGGAGCGACTCTTCTGAAGATCATCGAGAACAGAGCCAGCCTGCTGCTTGCTGGACCTTTTTGGCTGCTTCAGTTGTGGCTCAATGCCACCTTCGAGTCTTTCTTTCCTAAGAGGATTCAAATAAATGAGCAGGCTCCAGAAATAGCAAACAGACGCGTCGAAGGCACCAGATTGGCTCTGTTGACTCGAACGGAAGATGGGCTGGAGCTTCAACAAACTTTTACAAACTTCGTTCTGATGTTTGCTAAAAGGAAAGAGTTTGCTTCGACCATGGCTCCGTTTGCTCGACGAAAGGTTGGCCCAGAGTGGTTCACAAGGCCACATCCTAGGACGTCGAGTGGTCCTCAGGTCGACGAACATACAACAGTGTGGGAGGCATTTCTCACACCAAGAATAATGCCCCTTCGATTCAAGAGCTCTAAGACTCACTTGAGTCTGATTGCATATCAACCAAACATGGTGTATCGCCAGTTTGGTATTATCCAAACACTGCCTTCTCCAATTTTTCCCAGGGAGAAGTCTATGTTATACTTCTGCAACGACTACACTGAAGAAGCTGCCACTAAGCATATCGGCAGATATGCTGGTCGAACAGTTCTTTCGTTGTTTGACTATCAGCTTAACTTTCTCTGCTCACCATCCTTCGAGGAGTGGTGGAAAAGTTACTACGCTGAGGAGTTTTTCGACGAGAAGGACTTCGTGGATGAGCTTCAGAAATCTTTTGTCCTTGTCTTGGACAAAATAAAGAAATGTAAGTTCATCTTTCCAAATTACTTTGTCTTTCTCTTTCGACTGCTAGCCTGTTAATTATTTTGTCTACTTTCAGTTGTTCGAAAGCCTGCAGCCAAGAAGGCTGCAGAAGGCCAACAGGGAGGAGGCCCCTTAACAAAACCTCCACCGCCGGCGAAGACTATAGCGCCGGCGAAGACCACAACAAACCAACAGGGGGAAGGCCCTTCGAAAAAGCCTTCTGCATCGGTAACCAGACTTTCATTATTTTCTTCTGGCTTTGACTTTTTGACTTTCGATGCAACTGCTAAATCGAACTCCAATTGGTTTTTTAGGCACCTTCGCCCAAGAAACGGTCAGCACTGACGGTCGAATCCGGGAGCGACGAAGAAGATGATTCTCCCCTGCTCCTCTAAAAAGGCGAAAGCTGAAGAAGGGCGTTCCTCTTCCTGAGGCTCGAACAATTAGAATAAAGGTTGCTGGGAGAAAGCCCAGGCCACCTCCAGTAATCATTGAGGAGCCAACGGAGGAGGAATTAAACGTTCTTCTCAATAAACCTGTCGAAAGCGACAATTCCAGCCCTGGGGCTGAAGCTACTTTACAGGTAATCTGTTTGATCCCTTTGTAACTCAGGTGTCGATACCTACGTTCGACTATGTCTCTTTCGAATTTAGAAGATTCTTCTTCTTCTCTTTTCAGGACACCACTGAAAGCTCAGCGCCAAGGACTTCTGAAACACTGGATTCTGCTGAACTCAGCAGGCCACAAGAAAAAAGCTTGGCGAACGATGAAGCCAATACTGAAATAAATGAAGCCAATGCTGAGACAGCAGAAAAACCAGCAGAAGATCCACAAACAGAAGAGCAACAGCCAAAAGAGATTCAGGTGGTGGATCTGTCGGAAGAAAATCGTGACGAAGGGGACCGCGGAGACGCTGGCGAAGAGGATCAAGGTGACGCTGGCGAAGGGAACCATGATGACGCTGGTACTGCCGCAGTCCAAGTCGAAGAGAGTCAAGTCGAGGCAAATGCTACTCAACCGCCTCAAACCCAAGACAACGCTGTTGCAAAGGCTGTTACCTCAACAAAGCATAGGTCGAAAGAAGATTTAGAACTCCTGAAGCAAACTGATCCTGTTAGCTATCTGAATGCCATCATCGAGAGCAAAAGTTCGTCTGATGCTAGTCATGAGGTTCCTACTCTGTCGGGGAAGTCCACTGAAACTTCTCCTCTCGATGAGGCTTTGACGAAGGTTAAGGCTCAGTTTTTTAAGAAGGACTTGATGAAAGCTTTGGAGGGGGACCCTACTGCTCCATCATACTTGAGGGATGCTTTGAATGCCGTAGACTTGTTAGCTGTGCCTCCAGAAGTTTCAGGCTTTATCATGGAGTTACACTCCATTATTGATCAAGTCTCAGCAGATTATCGGCGACAAAGGGGCTTTAATAGCCAGCTTGAAGTGTTATATGGCAAAAGCTCTTCTGCATGGACTGCTGTAGCAGAGATAACTTCTCGAATTACGGAGTTGTCGAAGCAAAAAGCATCTAAACAAGAAGAAGTTGATGCCATCGATCGAGAGAATGCTTCCCTCAAGGCGCAAATCGAAGAAATAGAGGCTAAGATAAATGCCAATACTAAGCGCAAGGAAGAACTTCTCTCGACTGTTCCAGACACCGAAAGTCAAGCTGAAATCACACAAGGCCTAGAATTTGCTGAGAAAGCTCAAGCCTTCGACGATCAAATTGCCAAGCTTGCGCAGGCGAATGCCTTGTGCAACAAAAGATTGGAGCTGCAGCAAACCAAATACCTTCGACTCAAGGACTCCATCCCCTTCTGATTGATTCAGCCTTTTAACCATATTTTGTAATATGTATTCGACAACATTGCCATTTTGGCTAATTTATAAAAAATTTCCATTTTGGCTTCTTTATGGTTAATTTAGTCGTTACTTGTTATTTTATCTTTATCTCTTGGAGTGTAGGTTTGTACTTTTTCAAATATTTACCATTTACTCTCAAGAGCCTTTTATCTTCACCTAGCTCTTCGACTTCATAGGCTCCACCAGAAAAAGTCTGGATAACTCTGAATGGTCCTTCCCATTTGGGTGACCATTTTCCCATGCTTCGATCCCTTCGATCCATGGGAAGAATCACCTTCCAAACTAGTTCTTCAGGCGAAAATACCTTAGGTTTCACCTTTTTATTATAAGAGTCTTCTACTCTTTTCTTCTGAAGCCTGAGTAGGTTAAGAGCGCGCAATCTTTCTTCGTCTAAATCGACTAGTTCATCTAACATCATATCCCAATAAATTTCAGAGGGAATTTCATAATGTCTCTGAACCCTTGCAGATTGAAGACAAATTTCTGCTGGCAACACTGCGTCATGGCCAAAAGTTAGCCTATATGGTGTTGTACCTATGGCTTCTTTTGGGGACGTTCGACAAGCCCACAAAATCTGGTCTAACGTCTTATGCCAATTTTTTGGCTTCTTCCCAACATGCTTTTTTATCAAGCCAATCACTACTTTGTTCGCTGCTTCGACTTGACCATTTGCCTGTGCATAATAAGGCGTTGATGTTAGGAGTTTAAAACCTGTTTCCTGAGCGAATTCCTGCATCTTTCGACCAGTGAAAACTGATCCTTGATCAGTAGTTATAGTCTCAGGGATTCCATATCAAAAGATAATGTTCTTTTGAATAAATTCAATGACATTTTCTTGGTCTACATTGACTAAAGGGATAGCTTCGATCCACTTAGTAAAATAATCAATGCCTACCAATATATACTTCTGACTCTTTGATGATGCTGGTCGAATCTCTCCAATGAGGTCCAACGCCCATCCTCTAAAGGGCCAAGGTTTCACTATCGAGTGAAGTTCGCTTGCTGGTACATGTTGGATGCCTGTATGGACTTGACATTCTTGGCAACCTTTAGCGAACTCGACACAATCTTTCAGCATGGTGGGCCAGTATAGTCCTTGTCGAAACAACAACCATTTCATCTTATGGCCTACTTGGTGAGCCCCGCATGCTCCAGCGTGCGTAGTTGAAAGGGCTATGTATGCCTCAGTTTCACTTAAACATTTTAGCAATACCCCTTCAGGCGTCTTCTTGAATAACTCATTACCCATGAGTACATAACTCAACGCCCTGTACTTTGTTTTTCGTTATGTCGAAGCTCCTGGATTTTGAAGATAATCCACAATGGGCTTCCTCCAATCTTGCTCTGACAAATTATCTATGAACGAAATTTCGAAGTTACTTTGATCAGCATATCCTAGTCTTGTCGATTCCAAGTCTGTTGGTGATAGACAAGTTGCTTTTATCTTTTCTCGAACTTCGATTGCTCTTTGTAATCTCGTTTTTGAAATCTTGTACCCAGATGCAATTTGTGCCAAGTCGTTGGCTATTTGATTTTCCACTCTGGGTATGTGTCGAATATTGACCATTTCAAATTTTTTCAATAAACGATTTGCTATCACAAAGTACATAATGAGATTTTCTCTTATGCATTTATATTCTTTTGTGAGAATGGGAACCCTCAGAAGCTGAGAAAACTCTTATCCCTTTCCGTACCATTGTAGGGTAGTTGACTGAGAATGGGAACCATCAGAAGCTGAGAAAACTCTTCCAAAGTAGGTACTAATTGATAATCCGGGAAAGTAAAACAGTGGTGCAAAGGGTCAAAGAACTGGAACAACACTTTCACCATATCCTCTTCAATGTTGGTATTGACCAAGCTGATGAGTCTACCATTCCTTTCACTGAAGGAAGAGTTATCAGGAATCCTGGATGTAAGCTCCTTAAGCTGAGGAGGGACCCTTACAAGGTTGATCTGAATTGTCTTTCTGCGGATAGTTTCCATGTCCTACAAAACAAGAACAAAGATGAAGATTCGAACCCTTGAAGTGGTTAGTAAATGCGTATGATGCTTTATGATGTTATGATAAGAGCACACCACAAGTATTCACAAAAGGAAAACATGATAAGGCACACAAGTCACACCAGACAGACCTTAGAGTTTAGGCCAGCATGAGGTATAGGTACTACCCTCTTGAAGTTGGTGGGCTCAAAACATGTCCTATCAAAAGTAACCGGGTTCTAAGGAGCTCAATATCATTGGGTTGTTTTCTATGTTCATTGTTTTGATTTAGCCACTGAACTGGCGATCAAAATATTCCAAGAAAACAACCCTCAATGAGTGTAGTATCGAGTATCTACCAACTTCGGACTGCACCAAAGTCGGTCATCTCACTACCCCTAAAGAGGCCAGGATGGTCAAGTAAGGTTCCTAAGGTCAGTTGATGCTTCACGACACCACGCGGCGGCCCCGTACTCTCCTTGACTTGACTCAAGGGTTACCGGTACTCACCAAAGTGCCACATCAACGTAGCAAACTGCTTCAACCGTGTCGGTATACCCCGCACAGTTCTCTCACAGTTTGTTGCTACTTTCTAAAAGGTATCCCCCAGATCCGGGTTAGGATCTATAGAACTCCGATGCAAGGCCCACAAATATTAAAGCAAACAAAACAAGCAATTGAAAACATAAGAGTGGTCTAATCCTAAGGTACACCTCACTTATATATGATCCCCAGCATAGTCGCCAGTTCTATGATCGGTGGAAATAGAACTGACTGTTTTTTAAGCTGGTTCGCGAAATGTCGCGGTAAGCAAGAGTCGCCGCCGTCTTTTATGTTCTCCAACATGGAAAGGACAAAAGCACAGCAAAATTCCTTTTTCGAGATGTCTCTCCGTTCGGGAGGTAGATTTATAGAAAGGGAAGGTGTTAGCACCCTTTCTATCCGTGGTTATCCACGGGCTCTTAGGTACTTGCTCTTATGTTTTCAAAATTTGTTTGCTTTTCAAGTGTGTGTGGGTTTTAAAAAAAAAAGTTTCGTTTGAAAAATTTCTAAGTAACTCTTGTATCTGTCCTCAAGAGTGTATGTAAAATTTGTTTGAAAACTTTTTGAAAGTGTGGGTGCGAAAAGTATTTTTGTTTGTTTTGAAAAGAGCAAGTACTTAAGAGAAATCTACCTACTCTAAGGAATTAGGCTGTGTAAGAGTCCTTTAGATAGTGCTATCCCACCATTGAGAGGTAGGTAGCACCATCATTGGAGTTATTCGGGTCAATTCGATTATTAGGGACATGTGTGGTCACCGAAGCAATGGTAGGACGCCTTAGTGGTAACCCTAATGTCCTAGATCCTTTTTATCCGAGGCAACCGTTTCGAGGCAACCGGATCTTTAGACAGGAGGGCGACCTCTAAGACACCCTATACTTGATGACCACGTCGAGGCAACCAGTGAGGCGTACCCTAAGAGTGGCATGTGCACGTGTGTTGTTTCAGATTATGTTTATCTTTGATCATGCATTTGTGAGCTACGGATTGGTTTTATTTTTCATACAAGTCTTTCATGCATTTTTAACAGTTAAGAGTGCGGAAAATAAAGTGCGGAAAAGGTAAATCTAGCTATTACAAGGCGCGGGTATATACATCGCCAAAAACATAACCCGTTTGGAAATCAAAAATGCGAGAAATTAAAAGAAAGCGATAAAGTTCTAATTAACTATAACATTTCTGAGCAGATACATAAATAATCAAAATAACGAATTAAAAAATAATATGCGCGCGAAAGATTGAATCGGGATGTCCTTAGGGTTTTGACCCCTTTTTTTGAAAAAAATGAGATTTGTCCTTTTTTTTGCAATTAATCCTAATTACTAATTAATTAATTTATTAAAAGAAAAAAGTTTTTTGTGTTTTTTATGTTTTAATGAAATAAAATAAAAAAATAAATTAAAAGTGTCAAAGGGAAAACCCTAAATCTAATTCATTTTTATTTATTGTAAAAAGAAGATTAAAATTAAACCTAATTTAAACTAAATTAATTAATGAATTTATTTACAAAAAGTAATTGAAATTAATAAAAATATTTTTTTTTGGTTTTCTGAATTTTATTGAAAATATTAATTTGTTAATTAATTAAATAATACTAATAATAATTAAAGAAAATAAAAAGGAAAAAGAAAATGAAAAAAAGAATAGTGAACCATGGGTGTTGGGCCAGCAATGGGGTTTGTTTAGAAATCTGAGGCCCATTAACGCTCAGCCACGTTTGACCTTTGGAGATTGGTTGTGTGTGCTTTGACCAAGGTGTATGGTGGTCATCATCTTTGGCCACAGGATCCACACTTGAGGCCACATGGCGCTTTGTGAACTGGAGGTGTATGGTGAGATGTTTTGGGGAATCTGCATGGGAACACGTTAAACAAAATAATATCAAGTATTTGGGGGACCTGGGATTCGAACCCAGGTCCCAAGGGACTATGCACAAGCGCCTTGGCCATCTGAGCTACGTGTTTCAATTGTTATTAAAACCAAACGTAAATATTATATTAATAAATCAAACATATTCCTGGGAAAAAAATATAACGCGCGATTTTTGAAAAGGGCCAATCACGCTGCAACACATCATCATCTTCTTCAATGAGATTGCTGGTTATTTACCTGCGGATTTTTATCCGCAGGTAGTTTCGTAGGCTTTGCTTAGAATCATCCCTAGGCCTCAAAAAAACATTCCAAGACCATGGTTGGTCTCGTTTCCATCTCCTGATCACTCTTATACCCATTATGGTGGCCAATTTTTCCTGCACTGAAAACGCCTAAAAAACAAGCAAACAAACCCTAGAATCGGGTATCACAGTATAGGGCCTAAAAACGAAATTGGCTATTGTCATTAGATTAGAAATCAAACAAGAAACATAACTATGCCAATATTTTTGAGGAAAAATGCAAGAATGGAGAATTGAGGTATCGTGTTCAGGGGTCTGTATTTGAGAACTTACAGCGCTATTCAGTGGATCTTAGGACGTGATATTGGTCTCTTTAGGTTCAGTGGACAGCAAGGAGGAAGACTACGTGCTTCTTTTGATCTCAAAATGCCTGCAACCTTGTTCTAGATCTCTCACTTTTCCAACAATTTTTGAGTTTTGATTTTTCCGTTTCAGCAATGCTTGGGGTCTGTATGCTGTTGCTACTGCTTGCTTATGTATGTATGAACGAAATTAGGTCAGCAGCTGGGCTTGTATCCTTGTGTAATTAAGTTTGGGATTCTTGTTGACCACCATAAAAAACCTTCCATTTTTGGTTCAAATTCAAGATTTTATGCACAAAAAGGCTTGGCACGAATTTGGTAGCTGGCATGTGGTATATGAAAGTTGTTCAAATCCAAAAGATGACATTCCATTAATTTTTAGATTTTATTTGAATTATTATGGATTTAAAATGAATTAAATCAATAAAAATTAAATAAAATAGAAAAATAAATGTTTGATCTTGAAATTAATCATGGGACACGTGTATGGCATGACAAGGCTGAATCAAGTGGAAGAAAGTGGGCCCTTTTGTCAAAAATTGAAGTTTCAAGGATAGTTGACTTTTGCCATTTCACAAAAATTTCCCAACTTCTCCAATGCATATCTTGTTCAATTTTGATCACATGAACATGTTCTTGGACATTTTGGAAAGGTCTTGAAGTCCTCTAACCAATTCCGTTGGTCCCATGGCATTTGGATTTACCAATCTCAAGTTATGGTCTTTGACTTAAAATTCCTTTTTGTTGACTTTTGAAAATGACCTATAATGTAGAAATTGATAACTTTTTGTGAGAGCATTTCTTGGACTTGGAATGTGAAGATGAGTTGTAGGAAATGTCCTCCCCTTCAAAATGAGCATTGGATGGGATTTTTCTGATGAACCATGAAAAAGTTATGCCTTGGTCAAGTTACAGTTGACTTTTCAGCTGTCCCAAAATGGAAACTTTTGCATCTTGATGATTTTTGAGCCATTCTTGAGGAATCATGATCAAGACTTTATCAAATGATGATTGTGTGCTCAAAATAAGATGTTGACCAAAATTTCTGACTTTTGACTGCAAAATGACCATTTTTCCCCTGCAGTTGACTGTTGAGCAACTAGGGCTTTTGACTGTGCAATTTGCCACTATGAGTCTTGAAACTTGACATGTAGATACTTGACAATGTATATAGGCCTATGGGACTTGATTGAGCCATTGAAAACATCAAATTCTTTGCAAGAACCAAAACCCTAGCTTTTGACTGGCTTAGGAGATGTTAGGACTGTGCAACCCTTGAGAAATCTTGAACCATTTGAAGATGATTCTTGATAAACTTTGAAGAATATGGGAGGGAAAATTTTGGGGTATAACACCATCCATATTCGATTCCCTTCTCCATGTGTAAAATGAATCAACAATTCTCATTGCTTCACTCGCAGGCACATCCACGGGACACCCATACCACAGCTTCGGATTCATTGAGTAGGAGTCAAAAGCAGCACGAGAGCTATTAGCCTTAGGTTCGGAAATAAAAGTATTTATTCATATTAAATGTTAGCTTACGCTAATATGAGAAAAGGTTAGGGAATGACTAAAGAAGAACTACATTCATAGGTAAACCCCCTCTTTCTATTCGTTTATTCTTTTTTGTTGATTAGGTTCTGCCCTTTTCGTGCTGGCTAAGATTGATAATACGACTCAAACTCCTAAGCCACCATACCTGATTGCTTTGATCGAAGCTTAAATAGGGCATGTGCTATCAGAGTGCTTTACTTTTTTTCGATCGGTTTATCTTGTTTCGGTTGTCGATTGCTTTATTCTATGCGTAGATTGGTTGGACCCCGCTTTGACCCAATTGTGAGACGAGCCGCAGGAAACAACTAGGTGTCAGCGGAAAGTAAGTCCTTAAAAGTTGGCAAATCGGCATGGGCGGTTAAACTAAAACTTTTAGCTCCTCCGGTCACTCTTACAAAGCCTTATCCTTCATGTTTATCTTCCATGACAAGATGAATCTATTGCCTCCTCGCCTCACTTCCACTATAAGTTATTCTGTATGGTACAAACGCCAGTCACGCTCGTCATTGTCCACCGCACCACTAGTCACCCAACTCCGAATCCCATTTTAGAGATCGTTCCTTCCTCTCTCTGCAATCAAACTAAAGCCCTAACACTATAAAGCCTATAGCCTGCCTTAGTCTCACGCATACATTTTCTTGCTGGTGAGGGCTTTAAGACCCTATTCACATAGCGTTCCTGACTTATAACATTTGAATTTAGAAGAAAAAAAATTAATTTGAAACGGGTATGGCTTTAACTTCATTCATTTTGACAAGGATAAAATCAATGGGAAGAGGTGATTCATGTTCAAGAGAGCTGCTTTGTAGGGAAATATTTAAATTATATATGGAATCCCATAATTTCCATTGAGCGGGTATATGAAATAAAAAAAGAAGACTAAAATTTAGAAAAGGTTTTCCAATAAACTCCCCAGACTATAGTAAAATGGAGGGAGATGAAGCTCAAGAACAAGCACTCAAACGAGGGATCCATGTAAAGCAGACTGGAAGCCAGAGATTCCAATAGGCAAGAACGGTCCACACCAGTATGGGTGCACGGGAGTACTCTCCCCTCAAAGTACGCCACCGGTTAGGTTTAACGTAAGATGGCTTTGTGTTGTGCGAGAGTGGCAAGAATCGGGTCAGATTTCGCCGGGACGCAACTCGATTGCCTTTCGTGCAGAGGAACCTTCGACTAGGGTTCGTACAATGCCCAAAACCTTACAGTCCACAAGAGCTATTTCAAAAATCACTCTACGAGAATTGTTGGAGAATTGGATGTAACTCTATAAACTCCTATATTATCTCCTATCGCAGAATACCTAGTTTTAACTCCTACTCGAAATAGAAAGAAGGGAAGGTTAGTGGCACTTCTTTTTCACGCTTGAACTACGGGACAGACTAGCGGAAAAAAAGTTACATCCATACGGGAATAACCCCTGTAAGTCAACCCAGTTGTCTTAGGCTCAAATCCGCACTTTCGGGAATAGAATACTTCTTTGATAGAGCTTTAAGCAATTGGACAAAAAGGTTCTGCACGTGAATCAGACTGGCTTTATCTCAGGATGTGGGATTACCAATGTCACGGTTGGAATTAGGAAAGGAAGCCTCTGTCCCAACTTTCTTTCCAGACTTGTAAAAAAGGAAATTCCCACGGCTTCCGCAGAGAGACTCGGCTTGTGATCTCCTTCTCCAATGGAACCTACTGTGTATACTCTTGCTTCACTGGAAGACTCGCTCGCTCTGTTGGTGTAGGTCTTACCTTTCTTGATCCCTTGGTTAGGCTAGCTAATTCAATTGATCTGATACCAAGATAACCCTTCAGATACCGTCCGATGTGCTTGATCTCTAGTCTGATCTTCCATCACTTGACAATGGGGATGGGGCTAAGTAATCCCCCGAGGAGATCATCACGCTACGTAAAGGGCTGTGAAAAGGAATCCCGCCTCTTCTTTCTGCCTTTCCCTTTACTTTATGATTCTCTTTGTTTATTATAACTTTTTACTTTTTGGCCTAGAATGTACGGTATCTGACTAGCATTTGCTGCGGCTGGTTTCCGTATTTGCACTAAAGACAAGAATGATAGCTTCAGGAAACAGCGAGTAGAGGGATTGCAATACCCTTACTTCGGACGCCAAAAAGAGGATGAGAGGAAAAGGCACCACGCAGTTAAGAAGCTGACAGAGAAGCAACTGAGCATGGACATCCTCACTGTGTTATTCGTCTTCAGAATCCTTGTTGTATCTTCCACCGATGCTATTTCCTATAGCTTGCTGGTATTGGACCTTTCTTCTGATATTGGGATGAGGAATTGGAGCTGGTAGGGCTTCCTTTCCAAACAGGTATCAGTCTTCAAAGTGATCCTACAGTTCCATCTCCAGTAAAAGCATAAGAGGTGCATCTGATCGGGTAGAAGTGGAAGAGAGAAAAAAGAGGCACCCACTAGAGAACAAATGATATGGCTCGTTCGTATAGGCAGATCAAAAGTGAATGCCTATGTGCCAAATAGCGTGACTCAAGAGATAATTGCAGCATGTCAATCAAGGTCCGGATCGAATCGCATTGAGAAGGAAGGGAGACAGATCTCAATGTCATGATAAAAGGAGCGGGGACGGGCGTCAGAGAAAGCTGGTAATCGAAGAAGTAGTGAGTAGTAAGGCTGACGGTGAGTAAAACGAACAAGCTGGGGGATATTGAGCTTGTTGAACCAGTGAATC
Organism: Vicia faba; assembly: GCA_948472305.1. Classification (NCBI taxonomy): domain Eukaryota; kingdom Viridiplantae; phylum Streptophyta; class Magnoliopsida; order Fabales; family Fabaceae; genus Vicia; species Vicia faba. The sequence continues at coordinate 588,454,021 of OX451741.1, forward strand.
TTTCGGTCCGGCCTTCCAGTTACGAAGCGGATTGTGTTACACCCTTCTGTTCATCTCATCCCAGTTGTAGTTGATCCAATCGGTCCAGAACTTGCGGTAGTTTAACTAGTGAAAGCAAGGCCGAGAAAGAGGAAAGCAATTCCCTTATTTAGGTAAAGAATTTCTTTGAACTTCTCTTCCAATTCTTATTTTAACTTTATCTACCATACTGGCACGGACCTGCATAGGAAATAGCGATCCTACTAAGCCAATTCTATGGATTCGACTACCACCGGGAGAAAAGGCGCTAAGAAAACAAAGCGCTCCTCTCGGAAGTTTCTAGGAAAGGTCGAATGTTAACTAACGACTGAACTCACGGGCAGCTGTGAAAAAGAAAGAGGAGACCTTCAATCAATGCTTTCGGGCAAAGTCCTTGTCACTGTGTAAAACTGGTACTTTCCTATAGTTGATCAAGGCTGCTGCTTTACTTTGCTAGTGAATCAGATCTTTGGCTTTACCGTCTTACTATTCGGAGAATGGAGTCTGTTAGGGGTGATATCTCTCTATCTTAAGTCAGTCATTTCTACCGGCTCCGGGTAACTTCATTTAGGAAGGAAAGCAAGTCCCATCAATTGAGCTGTTGATGGAATGAATGGAATATGGGCTGCTTTCAAACCTGAAACAGGTCCAGGTCTTGGAATCGGGCTAGGAGAAGCTATTGAATTTGTTTATGGCGGTGTGATAATGCCAGTCGAAAGGGAAAGGCGGTGATTATCTGTTCTTACTCTTTTTCCAAAGGCCCTAGAGTAATAAAAAGAACTCTTCTTTCAGCTCAGCTCTTGTGAAATGGTCTCTGTGGTTCACTTGCCCTTGTGACTATGCTTTCAGTTCTGTGGTGAACATCGACTCTTCACTCTTGCTTTCCTACTTATCTTAATAATAATTCCGCCGTATTTAACTACGCTCTCAAAATAAGTGCTTTAGTCTACGAGTCTTAGGGGAAGACCAATCCCTAAAAAGGCATGTCTTAGAAGGTCAGTATAAGACAGAGTGGGAAAGATTTATACGCAACAATACTGACAGCAGCTGAAGCTAGCTTTCTTAGCGGATTGACTAATTCAAACATATGACATATGACGATCGTTTAGAGCACCCACCTCCCGTGGGAGTCTCATCCTCGGGCATATTTGTTCCAAAGAGAGATCAAGAAGGAGAGATTTGCTCCTATGGGAAATTCTTCCCCTGCTTGATTTTCCCCAAACCCAACTATTTGATTTGTTAGGCTTTCCTATCTATGTAGGGTTCCCTCCCACTGGCTATGCAATCTAGAAGTGTCTATTCACTTCAATATCCTTATATGCAAGCTCAGGGAAAGGTCAACGACAGCAGGCTTCTTTGTCAAAGACATATCGAGTGAAATTTCATTCTTTCGTAACAATTGACTTATGCCATTTACTGATGAAGATTAGGATATTATCCCCACGGGAAATCATGACCCACTAGAATGGTGGTCCGCTCGATATCCTGGAAACGACTCCTCAATTTATTAGTTATTAGCCCGCCACAAGACAGGGAAAGGAAGCTAGCGGATCCACTCGCAGTCATGCTCTTCTCCTCGCTCGTCTAGGAAAATGATCTCGGGTAACCTATTCAATGACTGATGTTTTAAAAACTCTCGCCTACGTATCCTTATCCCTATCCCTTTGTTGATGAATCGCACCTTTCCCTTGTAAACTTGAATTGGAATCTGCCACTCTCGATAAAATTGGTATCAACCCCTCGAAGACGGACATTTCAAGTGTGCCGGAAAAAAATCCTCTTTTGGGCCTATTTGCCTAGGTTCTTGTGAATGGGCTCAGGAGATTCATGATCTTAGGTTTGAATGAAAGAGTAGGATCAGGATACGAACGTAGTCGTTGGTACCGTAACTTTAGTTTAGAATGCGAGAAGATATAGACTTTCCCGTTGAGATAGATTCTCATGTTCTTGCAGACGTGGACTATAGAGATTTTACCACCCCCCGGATGCTATTATTTCGTTGTCAAGGGAAGTCTCTCTCTTGGTGTCAGGAACACGGCTTCCAATTCCTATACTCTTTGGGAGCCAAGTCGTATAGCTTAGGCCTTTCCATCGTACTCCTCTTGATGCCATCAAGCAAGGCGCTTGGTCTTAATGGTAACTGACCTGGACAATTCTCAATATCATCTAAATGAAAATATAGTTAAAATAATAATATATTAATCAACTCTATTTGCTAGAAGAACGTCTCTTTTGGCCCTCCCTATAGATTATGCCTTTCCCTTGGCACTTGAAAGAAGGGAATCCAGTGTGAATGCTAGCTCCGCTCCAAGGAATTGCCTTAGGTCTGAGCTTGAGTATGGAGAGTTTTTCTTTCGTAAGGTACTGGGGATATATTTTACTATATTTACTATCCTTATAGTAAAGGTTCGATATTTAACTAAAAAGATAGAAAAGGAGGGTTAATCTGGTCCTCAAGGGTATGACCTATCACTCAAGACCTGCCATTCTCTTTACTCCGACAGGCAAATCACTACTAACATAGACTACCGTACTTTTAAGCCCCTCAGCTTCAATGCTAATAATTCCTTTCCTTCTACTTCTGCGTGAGAAGATTCCTTACCCTAGCTTCGTAGTCTAGGTGTGTCTATACGGAGTGATTAAGCCTTAAATTCTATGGATTATATTATAAGAGGACCCCCTATCTCCAGCCCAGCACCACAAAGCCTCATAGAGGTTGAAGTTTGGAATGGAAGTCAACTAGCTTTTCTTTTTATCATTCACCTTCTTTTGGATGAAGTGACTTGGCGCTTTTATGATAACACGAGCTAAGGTTTCACTAAAGAGAATCGAGGTTTGAAACCATCCCAAAGGGTCTTTTGTCTTGGTGTTCCCGTTGCCTTACCACTTCCATTATCCTTTCTCTACGCAAACCCTGGGTAACCTTCACTGCCTTTCCTCTGTCTTTCTACTTCCTCGGAAGTAGAGCATCTTCCGCTCCTGGCGATTCCGCTTACTCCAGCCAAGTTAGCTATTGGACTAAGACTAAGGGATGGCTCATTGATAGTAGCTTGTCGGAATGACTGTACAGGTACTTCGGAGAAGGGACAAGCACTGGATCTTCCATGCCGTCACTATCTGAGAATCATCTTTCCATGGCCGCGTGTCTATTGGTATACTGAAATGGAGCAGGTGCTTTTTCAGTAACTCTTTCTGAGGAACATAAGAAGAAATAAATGGATGCCCTCTCCGGCTGTTCATAGTCATGAATCACCACTGGCTTTCATTCGTACCTGATCCTCCTCCCCAATCACATATACTTCTCTACTTCTACTTGCAGTGATAATATCACATGCAGAATCGCGTGTACGCTAGAAAGACGTATAAGCAAGCCTTTCTTTATGAGTATGAGTCAACCAAGCCACTTCAAAGAACAAAGGTCTCTGGAATGCCGACTGGGGTCACTTTGCAGGTCAAAAAGAAGAAAGAGGGTGGTGATTGGATTTGATTGGAGGCAGATTCCGGACAGCAGCTTCCGGGAAAAATGACATTCCATCTTAAACAGAGCTCTATCTAAGCTCTAATACACACGACTGAACCCTGGAGACTTTTGCCTCGCCATGTAAACTGAGAGCCTAGGTACCCAAGATCAATGATTTTGCTTTCAATATTTAAACTTCCCACATCTGAAGAACTTGCTTCCAGAGCCAGGCTTTCAGACTCTCCATAAGTTTCGCATAGAGAGCAACCAATAAGCACTCGCTCTTCTTCTCCTGAACTACCTTCATATGAACGAACTGAGAGTCATCCTGAAGGACATCCACTGATATATCTTTGCTCTTCCACAGGACAAAAATCCCACCTTGAGGTTCCAACCGATGCGATGACGGTTTTAACCACTTTCTCGGCCTTCTCACCATTGACCCAAGTTTAAAAAATAAAAGCACAACTCTCTCAGGTGAATTAAGTCCATTCTTACACCATGAAACCTCAACGGCGATTCCAAACTCGAATCTTCCACACAATAAGGAAAATACTATACCACCCATGTTGCAGTGGGGCTACCCATCATATGACGAGCAATTCGGCTGCATTTGTCTCATCTCTAAAAAAATGATATTGGTAGGACACCTTTGCGATGACCGCCAAAGCTATGCCATCTTTATTCCAACTTCCTCTGTGTTGTCAAGGATCTACACACGCATAATGTTATAGCTATAGGGTGCCGCCCGTAGCTAACCCCTATATGCTTGAGACCCTAATTTTCCTCTTATTTATTTGTGGCTTCTTCATAATAAAGAGCTTCCTTATGGCAACTAGGGGCTTTATAGGGGTCCTCTTGTTGTTTGAAAGGTAGGTTTTGTCAGAGATTAAATGGAAAGGAAGGGAAGAGGTAACTCACCAACCAACAGGAGGATGATATGAAATAGAGCACCAACAACCGTTATACTCGAGCGGAACTTCTAACTGAAGCTTCTCACGTTTTTGAGCAGGGTATGGGCTACGGGGTCCTTTTCCAACCCCTCTCTTATGCATTCAGGGATGGCCCCTTTGAGTTGGCTCATGTCTGCTATCTCTTCTAACTTGTTGGATGCCAACTCGGCCTTTCGACTTAGTGCGTCAGCAACTTGATTGGTCCTCCCGGGCTTGTACTCGAGGACCATGTCGAACCCCAACAGAAAGTATTGCCACCGTGCCCGCTTGGGGTTGGGCTCTCTTCTGAGTAAGGAAAGAGCTCGTAGCCACGTTATCGGTCTTGATCACGAACCTTGAGCCCAGCGAATAAAACTACACTGCACTCCAGCAATTCAATGATCTCTGTGACTTGGCTATCAAGGTCACTTGCCACGAGCGCTTGCTGCAAAAAGTCGGACTTGATGAAATGGCGTGACAAGATTTGATAGATGCCAATAATCCACAGTCTGAATGGTCAAGGCATATAACTCTCAAGCTCCCGACCGCAGGCCAAAGAGATCTTCTGACATATTTACAACTCATCTCAAGAGGCGTCCATTTCCCTTATATTAGCCAAGCAAACAAAAAATATTTCTGCTATCCGGTGATATTAAAAGGTTTCTTATTCATCCATATTCCAGGCTCGGAATTCCTCTTTACGTAAGTCTTTATTAGCCAGCTAACAGCTAACGGGGCCACGAAGCGCCCAAGGAATTGCGACTGCTCGATACCGGCCGATTCCTGCTTTAATTGAGCTCTGATGGCATGATGCTAGGTCTGTTTACAACATTGACCGCGTTATCCTGCTTGCACGGACGGCGTGTAGGATTGCCGTAACGTAATATGAATGGTTGAATGAATAAATTGTGATTAGTAATGTTATTTCTTTCATCCTTGTTCGGCGCTTGTTATTGAGTTGGTGTAAAAGAGGGCTAAGCCCAAGACAAGAATTCCAATAGTTCGCTTTTTCGTTTTAGCGCTACTTGGATACTTCAAGCCAAGATCAGGACGATGGGTGGGAGATAGGGGCATGCATCCAAGATCTTATTTTCTCGTTGTTTCTTGTAACATTATTAACGAGAAAAAGTGGCAGGCTCTATTTTCATGCTTAATGTTGTCGCCTTTGAAATCGATGCTTAAGTCGATCCACTTGCATTGGTGGTCTCTCTCTTCCCTCATCGCATGCGCTTCGCTTCGACCAGGGTTTAAGCCTTTGATTGTCCGGTAGAGTAGATTTCATCCCTCGATCTGGTCTTCTGTAACAATCTGATCTTTAACTTTATGAAAGCTATTTTATTGGGGATCCTAGGTGGGGAAATAGCAAGTCTCTTTTCTAGCTGACTTACAGCCGGGAGGCCAAGGGAGGCGTTTGGTCTGCTTGTCGCATACTACTAACCTAACCGCGAGTCAATCTATCTATCTATATATTCTTGATGGTACGAAGCCTTTTTTTCAAAACCCTAAGGCGGGCCTTATAACTTTTTTTTTAGTTTAGTAACCTAACCCGCCATTTACAAGTTTTGCAAAGTAAAGACATTCTTCAACGAGTGAAATTTAAACAGACGCACAAGCATACGCATAATCAAGCACGGCATATGCATCATCAGACGCGGAAGGAATTTTATAATTTTTCTTTCTTATTCTTATTATTTTATTACGTTAAACTGTCACTAGGTTAGGTCAGCCCCCCATTTGATCGACGGTTTTAACGCTTTAGCCGACACTGATGCTTCCATTTAGAAATAAAGTAATATGGTTACAAATTGGTTGGTGTTCGGTGAGCCGATCGGATAATAAAAAAAGATGTTTTTGGCATTTCTATAAGATCTTGACTTTTACTATTTTCATCTTTGAGCGGATGGATACGCATTCAGTTAGCTTTCTTACAGCATATATGCTCACAGCGGATACGACAAGACCGCTTATTCACTCAGCAACAACAGCGCATTCAATAGCAGCATTCGATTCGATGCTTCTTCCCTATTCTATTTGTAAACAACCGACCGAGGGGAAGTCAGCAGGAAGCCATAACTGCAAGAACCACAGCGGACCGATAGGATTGGCGAAAGAGTCTTGCAACAGTCTGTACAGGCCCCTTTACAAGCAAGCTAACAAGAACGAGGGAATCTCCAAACCAAAGAGCCGAAAAATAGCACGTAACCCGTGGAGGATAAAATAACCTTTTAGTTTAAGAATAATTAGGTCGGGATTAAAACCAATTGTGATCGGTGGATCTGGAACTAACTGTTTAACGCTGGTTCGTGAAATGTCGCGGAAGCAAGAGTCGCCACCGTCTTTTATTTTCTCCAATATGGACAGGACAAAAGCACAGCAAAATTCCTTATGAGATTAGCTCTCGGTTCGGGAGGTAGATTTATAGAAAGGGAAGGTATTAGCACACTTTCTATCCATGGTTATCCATGGGCTCTTAGATACTTGCTCATTTGTATTTTCAAAAACGTTTGTTTGCTTTTCAAGTGTGAGTGGGTTTGAAAAAGTTTCGTTTAAAGTTTCAGATCGACTCTTGTATCAGTCCTCAAGAGTGTTTGAAAAATTGTTTTGAAAGCCTTTTTTGAAAGTGTCGGTGTGAAAAGAGTTTTTGTTTGTTTTTTTTGAATTTAGAGCAAGTATCTATGAGTCATCCACCTACCCTAAGGAATTAGGCTGTGTAAATGTCCTTAAGGTAGTGCCATCCCACCATTGAGAGGTGGGTAGCACCACAGTTGGAGGTGTTCGGGTCAATTCGTTTGTAGGGATAGTGTGGTCACCAGAGCAACAGTAGGACACCTTAGAAGCTACCCCCATGCCATGTTCATGGACATGAGGACTTACTAAAATGTCCTATACTCGACGACCACGTTTCGAGGGGCAAGGCAACAGTGAGGCGTACCCTAAGAGTGGTGTGTGAATTGTGTGTCATTTTCAGTTATGTTTTATCTTGATCATGCATTGGGTGAGCTACGCTTTGATTTTATTTGGGCCATTCATTCTTTCATGTGATTAGCAGTTTAAAGGTGCGGAAATTAAAAAGCGGAAAATAAAGGTCCTACGCTATTACAAGGCGCGGGTCTATACATCGCCAAATTAAACAAAGACCCGATTTGAATAAAAATGCGGAAAATAAAGGTCCTAATTACTATTACAAGGCTTTGGGGCAATTACATAAATTTAAAACGAAAAATAAAGACAAGCGCGCGAAAAGAAATTAGAATCGAAAGTTCGAGGGCGTTGGACCCTTTAAAGAAATTAAATTGAAATTGGAAGTGAATTAATTATTTAACGAAGAAAGGAAGTTATTTTTTATGTTTTTTGTATTTAATGGAAATAAAGAGAATTAATTAAAATTTGAAATTAAATAAAACCCTAGTTCTAAATTATTTTTAATTATTAAAGAAAAATGTTTAAGTTTTGACCTAATTTACCCTAATTAATTAAATGACATATTTATTTACAAAAATTAATTAATGGTTAATAATAATAATAAGAAGAAATTATTTTATTAAAAAAAAGAATAAAAATGCTAAAAACCCTAATTTCTACATTTTTTAGTTATTAAGAAAATATTAAAATTGAAAACCTAAATTAACCTAAATTAATTATTTAAAAGATTTATTTACAAAAAATATTAATGCATTAAATTGATAATAATAAAACATCTTTTTTGTATTTTTCTGTATTTATTTTTATTATGAAAATTATTTTTGTGAAATTAATAAAACAAGAAAGCAATTAAAATAAAAAAGAAGAAAAGAAAAAGGAATTAAAAAAGAAGAATACAAACAATGGGGGGTTTCTGCCCAATTTGGAGGTTAATTGGAAGCATTTTGGCCCAAGCAATCTAAGCCCTTTTTGAGTTTTCTGGATCACATGTTTGTGGTTGACTGAGCGTGCATGATGGTCTCCAGATTCTGGCCATTGGATTGATCTCCTGGGCACTTGGCAGGATAGGAGGTGAGGTTGCATGATGAACCATTGAATGAGTGTAGCGCTGGAACGTGTTTTGACAAAAATCATTGAAATTATGGGGGGACCTGGGAATCGAACCCAGGTCCCATTGCCTGCATGACAACACATCAACCAACCCAACCAACGCTTATCTTTGTTAGTTAAATGGAATATGAATAATATAATGGAAAAATAAATATTATGCTGGAATAAATCAAAAACGCGCTAATTTTCAAATCTACCAATCATGTCAAGCCACGCCAGCATCTTCTCCATTGTTTCTTCGTTTTGCATGAAATTAACAAATGGATAGCGGGAGTTTTAAACCCCCACTAAGTGCAGAACCTGAAAATAGCGATTAGCATATATGGCAATATAAATTGGGCGCGAATAGTGAGATCAATTCGTTTGGATCTCCTGATTTCAATGGTACTGGTCTTATTGTCCAATTTTTCCAGATGCATAAAGCCCTAAATTTGTAGCTTTGAAACCCTAGCAACCATCAATGGCATCTTTTGACACAGGCAGTATTAATCCAATTGGAGAACACCAATAGCTTCAGAATCATCATGTTAGTATAAATCAATGTTTAAAAGTCATGAATCATGCCTAGAAATCAAAACACGATTATGGAAAATATGAAGAGAAGTCAGACTCTGTTATACCAATTCCTTGTGCGTGGAGACTTGATTTTAATGGCAAAAGCTTCCTGGTCGTGTCAGGAGTGGATTGGAATGCTTTTCAGACCTTGAAACACCTTGCAATTCAGTTTTCAGTTTCTAAATTTTTTGTCAAAAATTGCAATGTTGTCCTCTCTTCTGAGCGCAACTTTTATACCCTTATGCATTAGGTTTGCTTTGCCTATGTATGAGGAATGAATTAGGTCAGAAAAATCAAGCCCAAAGCCTTTGCATTGATGATTTTGAATATTTGATTTTCATGATCTTTTTCCAATCTTTTTCAATCCTTTTTCATGCCAATCCTTGCCAATCATATTGAATCTTTCCTTATTGAATGGTGCACGAAATATTGAGTGAATTCTATGCACAAAAAGATTTGAAAAACATGGTTTAGTATTTTTCTCATAATTGATTTTAATTAAATGAATAAATAGGATTAAAAATTCAATTAATTAATTAAAAATAAGAAAATAACTCCCTTTTAGCTTAATGGGTCGTGCATAGCTTTTGGGTGATGATTCATGGAAGAAATTGAGGCCCATTAGCAATTTTGAGGTATTTGAAGCAAAGTTGACTTTTCAAAATTCCCAAAAATTTCCCAAATTCTACAAGGCATATCTTGCTCAAAATTTAAGCTTTGATCATGTTCTTGGACATTTTGGAAAGGTATTGAAGTCCTCTAACCAATGTCTTTGGTCCCATGTCATTTTGATTTACCAATATCATGTTATGGTCTTTGACTTAAAGTGCCTTTTTGTTGACTTTTAAAAATGACCTATAATGTTGAGATTGATAACTTTTTGTGAGAGCATTTCTTGGACTTGAAGTGTGAAGAGGAGTTGTAGGAAATGTCTTCCCCTTCAAGATGAGCATTGGATGGAATTTTTCTGATAAACCATGTGGAAGTTATGCCTTGGTCAATTTGCAGTTGACTTTTTCAACTGTCCAAAAATAGAAACTTTTGCATCTTGAGACTTTTTGAGCCATGCTTTGAGAATCATGATCAAGAATTGGTCAAATGATGTTTGTGGCTTCAAAATAAGATGTTGACCAAAAATTTTGACTTTTGACTGTCAAATGACCATTTTGCCCCTACAGTTGACTGTTGAGCAATTAGGGTTTTTGACTGTGCAACTTGACCTTGTGAGTCTTGAAACTTGACATGTAGGTGCTTGACAATGTGTATGAGCATATGGGACTTGGTTGAGCTTTTGGAAACCTCAACTTCCTTGCAAGAACCAAAACCCTAATTTGACTGGCTTAGGAGGATGGTTGACTGTGAAGCCTTTGAGTAGACTTTGAACCCTTTGAGGTGATGCTTGTCAAAACTTTGGAGATTATGGGAGGGCAAATTTTGGGGTACAACAGTTGCCCCTATTCAATCTTCTTAGACCTGAGGATGTAGATTGGCTTGTGTGCCCTTCGTAATCCGAAGGTGGAAGATGATTGAACACTAGAGTGCCCAAAAATTTGCACTCACATAGTAGAGTGTTAGCAGTGTGATGGTGGGAATGGGCTTACCGATGCCATTTGGAGAGATGATGGATAGGGGGATGGGCTTATAGATGCCATCTGGAAGTTTGACAGTACCTTGTCGGGAATGGGCTTACAGATGCCATTTGGCGACTGCAGTATGTGGATGGGCTTATAGATGCCATCTAAGTGTCGATCGCGTAAGAGATTCCTTAGCGAGAACTTGCGTACCTGAGAAAAAGGATAATTACCTGGCCTGTTGCAGGAGTTGATCTTTAAACTCTTTATGCATATGTGCCCTGGCTGGATACAGGAATCGAATCTTTGAACTTTTCAGACGTGCCCTGGCAGGATACAGGAATCGAGTCTGGTAATGTAGTCGTCAACAGATACACCCTGGAAGGATACAGGAATCGGATCTTCGGACTCTTCAGACGTGCCCTGGAAGGATACAGGAATCAAGTCTGGTAATGTTAGTCGTCAACAGATACACCCTGGCAGGATATAGGAATCGGATCTTCGAACTCTTCAGACGTGCCCTGGCAGGATACAGGAATCGAGTCTGGTAATGCTAGTCGTCAACAGATACACCCTGGCAGGATACAGGAATCGGAGCTTCGAACTCTTCAGACGTGCCCTGGCAGGATACAGGAATCGAGTCTGGAACTTCAAAAGGTTTCGTCTCAGAGAAATCTTTAGGAATCGATTTAGCTGGACTAGAGGAGGTCTTGGAATAACTTTTACGGGAGCGGCATCAGGAAAATCTTTAGGAATTGATTTCACTGGATTTGGATTAGCATCAGAAAAATCTTTAGGAATCGATTTAACTGGACCGGAGGAGATTTTGGTGTCATCAGAAAAATCTTTAGGAATCGATTTTAGCTGGATTTAGACAAGATCTTGGAATCTTCAACTGGATCGGCTTCAGGAAAATCTTTAGGAATTGATTTAACTGGACCAGAGAAGGCCTTTGACCGGATTGGTATCAGAAAAATCTTTAGGAATCGATTTAACTGGACCAGAGAAGGCCTTTGATTGGATCGGCATCAGAAAAATCTTTAGGAATCGATTTAACTGGACCAGGCAAGGTCTTGGAATCTTCAACTGGGTCTTCATCAGAAAAATCTTTAGGAATCGATTTAACTGGACCAGAGAAGGCCTTTGACTGGATCGGCATCAGAAAAATCTTTAGGAGTCGATTTAACTGGACCAGGCAAGGTCTTGTAGTCTTCAACTGGGTCTTCATCAGGAAAATCTTTAGGAATCGATTTAACTGGACCAGAGAAGGCCTTTGACTGGATCGGCATCAGAAAAATCTTTAGGAGTCGATTTAACTGGACCAGGCAAGGTCTTGGAATCTTCAACTGGGTCTTCATCAGGAAAATCTTTAGGAATCGATTTAACTGGACCAGAGAAAGCCTTTGACTGGATCGGCATCAGAAAAAATCTTTAGGAGTCGATTTAACTGAACCAGGCAAGGTCTTGGAATCTTCAACTGGGTCTTCATCAGGAAAATCTTTAGGAATCGATTTAACTGGACCAGAGAAGGCCTTTGACTAGATCGGCATCAGAAAAATCTTTAGGAGTCGATTTAACTGGACCAGGCAAGGTCTTGGAATCTTCAACTGGGTCTTTCCTGAAATGTAAAAGTCAATCGTATGCCATGCATGCCATGGATCAGGAAATGATGTTCTTAACATAAATGAGATTGTAAGATATGATGCGTTTATGCATGTATCATGATGTATGACGATGTGATGTTTAACGTATTTTCGTCTAGGAAAATATATCCTTGACGAATGCCGGGAGTTAAATCCTGGGCTGATGGAAGAGTAGAGCTCTGTTTCCGCTGGGGATGATGGTTGCAAGAATACCGGTAGGAGAAGATGACTCCGTTGGGGAATAAACTTGGCGATTACTCTGTGGGGGAGATTACTCTAGCGACCTTGCTAGGGAGCAATACTCTGGGAAGAGAGGTACTTTGCTGAGATGTTTGATGATAACTCCGCTGAGGGATACCATTGATGTGTTATGTTGAAGGAATTAATAGCCTCCGCTGGGGAATGGGAAGACTTCGCCGAGGACGATCTTTCCGTGGCTTTTGGCTTAGGATAACCCAGTTATATCCTGGTAGGGAAATAACCTTTGCATAAAAAGTCCGGGGGACGCGTTCGTGCTCTGCAGGGGGGAAGCTTCCAGAATCTACTGGGGATAAGCTTCCTGCTAGGGAGATGATTCAGCTTTCCTGGGGAAATTTTTTTTTGAGATATGCTGGGGAAGTGGCTCCACTGAATGTCTGGTATGCCGCCGGGGAACAATCTTAGATCAAGACTGCCGGGGATTCTTGTTAAGAATGTTTGTATACTCCGTCGGGGATGTTGAGATCTGCTGGAGGATACCCACCTTCCTTGAGGCTGACAGTATAACCTTGCTTGGGGAGAGTATGTTGTTTAACTTGATGGCTCACTCTCTGGGGAATTAAGATATCTTGGTTATGTTCTTCAGCTGAACCTACCTTAGCACCTTGGTGGACAGAGTGACCCGATCGTTTAGACAATTCCTATTGCCCCGGTTTCTGCGAGAGAAGGATGCCTGTGGAGGTCTTGATAACTGCCGTCTTGACAAGCCTTCTTCTGGTAGGCAAGTGACGAGATACCGGGACATAGTCGTACGCTTTGATCCCTAATTTTTGCCTGGACCGCCCTTTCAGGTTTTCAGTCCACCGGGATACCCATTTTTGCCCAAGCCGCCTTTTCAGGTTTTCGACTTGCCGGGTGTACAGATTTTTCATTTTCATCCCTTATTTTGCCCAAACCCTTTTGGTTCGCCGGGAAGCCCTTATTTTTGCCTAGGTGTGTCAACCTAGCGGGTCTTTGATTGTGCGTAGTATTTTTTCGACTATGTCCACGCTCTCCGGATGTAGGGAGGTGCCCTTGTCAGTAGCATTGTGTAGCCATATTACCAGAAGATGTCTGATCGTGCAAGATTTGTTGCTGGACTTCCTGTCCAATGCTCCAAGTGACTTAGGCAGATATTTGCCCCTGGTTATCTTGGCATTTTGAGAGATTCTCCGAATCTTGACTTAATTGCCCCAGATGATGGACAATAATTACGTCTGCCCCTTGATTGGAAGTGCTTTTGTTCACTAGGTATTCATCGTGCGAATTTCCCTACTGTTCAAACAGATAGTCGTATGCAAACAATGTTATATCAAAAATGCAAAGCTTATGTCTGTCTTGAAGATTTTGAAAATGCATTATTTTTCATAAAACAAGTGAATGTTTGTAAAACGTGATGTCAACTCCGTATTTACCGTAGGCCTTAAGGAGTCAGGATACCTTTCGTAACAGTATGCTTTCGAACTAACCCATGCTTCAGCTAGGACTTTTGAGGGTTATAACGTGGCCTGGTTCACGGTTTTAAGAAACAAAGGATAAAGGCTCAAATTTATTTGTACCCACCCGCTCTTCGTGATGTTCTTCAAACCTAAACTCAGCTGATCGTGCGTTTAGACCTTGTTTGAGTCTTTGCTCTGATATACCAGTGATGGTTCGAATGTTGACAATTTATTTTGAATAGGAAGTCATTTCTTTTTTATTTGAGGGTTTGTAGGACCTCTTTCTTTTGATTTTGTTATCCCTGTTTTTTGCCTGAACTGTTTCTTTTTTGAATTTACAGTCAGCGGGATGCCCCAGTTTTGTAAGTCTCCTTCATAGGTTTTGACTTAATGGGTTTTTTGGTTTTTGAGGTATAATGACTGCCTATCCTTATGATTATTCGGAATCATCACTGTCTTTTTGTTTTGTAAGGACTTCTTTGGTGCCATTAGTTGTGCACTTGGATCAGCTGAGAAGACTACCCTGCCCCAGGTTATGATTAAGGGTTTTAAATTTCGAAAAGAAAAACTCCTACTTCTTTGGCTCAGAGGGGTTGACGAGGGATTATCTTCCTTATAACTCTAGTGTTTAGGAATTGAAACAATGCCTGTACCTCATCAGCTGGGTCTGTTCAAAAGCATACTGTAGAGATCATGGTATCGTTTTCGTCATCCTCCCTCAAGAGGCTTAGAATTGTTACCCGAGCGTTGAACATCACAAAAATATGAAAACAGTTTTAAGCATAGTAAACATGATTACTTCAAAATAGACACGTGTAATGCATTAATGAAATAACAGTGTTTGACATGAATATTATTGTTTGAATAAACAAAGAAGAATACAACTTGAATTCAAATGAACAAAAAGTGCTTTCTATCCTAGCCATGTTTTGGCAAGGGAGCAGTGATCACATTGGGAGCCTCGGGCGCCTCAAACTCAATCTCCTTTGCGTCGATCAAGTCTTGGATCTTATTTTTCAAGCTCCAACAATCATCTGTAGTATGCCCCGGGCTGTCAGAGTGATAAGCACAGCGGACGTTGGGATTATACTTGGGTGACATTGTATTTTGATTCTTTGGAGCTTCTTTTAGAGTCACCAGCTTGGTCTCTAGCAATTGTGGCAACATCTGGGACAAGGTCATGCTGAGCCGAGTGAACTGCCTTCTCTCGCTCTTTTGTTGATTGTGATGCTGAGGAGCACCAGCAGGTTTTGAGATCACCACTGCATTGACAGCTTGGCGGCGTTCTGGTCTATTCTGTCTCCTTGAACCATAGACTGCATTGGATTCCTTCTTAAAAGGTTTTTTATCGGTGCTCGATAAAGCATCCTTCTGTATCTTCCCAGACTTGATACCGGCTTCAATCTTTTCCCCAGTCAAGATTAGATTTGTAAACCCAACAGAAGAATTCCCAATCAGATGGTTGTAGAATGGACCAGACAGGGTCCCCAAGAACATATCAATGAGCTCCCGGACAGTCAAAGGTGGTTGTACCCTCCCAGCAAGGTCTCTCCATTTCTGAGCATACTCTTTAAAACCTTCTCCCGATCCTAGCGACATACCCTGGAGTTGGGTACGTGTAGGAGCGAGGTCGGCATTATATTGATACTGCTTGTAAAAAGCAGTAGCCAACTCCTCCCAGTTACGAACCTTGGTTCCATCCAGCTGATAGAACCATTCGAGATGAGTCCCTGAAAGACTCTCCTGGAAGAAGTGGATCCACAAGTTCTTGTCCACTGTATATGGCTGAATCTTCCGCGCATAGGACCTGAGATGCAGCTTGGGACAGGATGCCCCATCATACTTAGCAAAAGAAGGAGCTTTGAATTTGTGTGGGATCACCACACCAGAAGATAGGCCTAGATCTTCGAAGTCTAGGCCGGGCACTTTCTATATTTCCATAGCACTTAACCGGTATTCCAGTTGTTTGTACCTGTCCTCAACTGGAGGGTACTGTTCATCATTGTAATCGGTCTCGTTGTCGGAGACCACTGGACTAGGAACCTCCCTTCCTTGGGGACTGTCTTTCCCAACAGACGGGGTAGTCTGCTCAGCTTCATTCTGCAGTGTATTCCCAGATCTGCGTCTAGGGTTGAACAAAACAGTCCTCTTCTTCTTTTTCTTCAAAATCAGAGTCTTCAATTCCTGTTGTCCTTGGGCTAAGCTCATGACCAGCTCCTGGAACTGGGCGTTCTGGGCCTGGAGGGCCTTGATAGCTTTCTCATTGGATGATTCAGGATTCGTGATGACTGCTGAAATAAACAGCGAAGAAGGTAAGTGACCTGTAAAAGGGATACCTGTAATGCAATGATGTGTATGTATGCATGCAATGTTTCCAAGGATCTCGCGGGGTAAACAAGAAACCGTTAGAGTTTGAATTTTGTAGCTTGATTGAAGGAACTTCATGTTGTTGAGGGTCCTTCTTCAAGTGTCAAGGCTCACCATATCAAGTGAGTCATAGCCCCTGTCTCAAGTTATCAACCTTGGCTAGAGGAACCTTCTTCAAGAGTCAATAGCTCACCATATCAAGTGGGTCATAGCCCCTGACTCAAGTTATCAACCTTGGCTAGAGGAAAATAAATCCCCTTTGCCCCTTGCTAGACATTCTGGTTCATCATGATCTGCATCACAAGCCCTTGAGATCCTTGAAATGGTTAAGGAAATGCTATGGTATGATGTTATGATGCGTATGATGTACGTGGATGCAAAGGTGTGAGGTGTAAGTAAGCCCTGTAATAAGTCCAGTTTAAGGACTATAAACAAAACCTGCAAGAAACTCATGTGTCAGATAACAAGCATGCAAGTAGTCAAGTTTGAAGGCACACAAGTCACATAGAGAGCCCTTAGAGTTTAGGCCAGCATGAAGTTTGGGGTACTACCCTCTTTCAGTTTGTTGGTTAAGACCTGTCCTATCAGAAGTAACCGGGTTCTAGAGGATCCCAATATCACTGACTACCCTCAATCGGTCATAACTCCAGCATCGCAGCCTTTTCTTGCGGCCAGAACCATCACGAGAGTTTAGCCTCAATGGGCGTAGCATACTGCTACTGTTCTATTGGCCAAGTTGGGTCATTTAAGGTTCTAAGGTCGGTTGGTGCTTAATGACTCCTCAGAAGACCCATATTCTCCTCGTTGCGACACAAGGGATATCGGTACAGACCAAGGCGCCACACCAACGTAGCCACTGCTTCACCCATGTCGGTCTACGCCGGACAGGTCCCTCACAGCTTATGCTACCTAAAAGAGTATCCCCAGATCCGGGTTAGGATCTATGTAACTCCGATGCAACCCACAATAATAAAGCAAGCAAAGCACAATAATTGAAAACACAAGTGATCTTAGTCCTAAGGTACACCTCACTTTCAAAGATGTCCCCAGCAGAGTCGCCAGTTCTGTGATCGGTGGATCTGGAACTGACTGTTTAACGCTGGTTCGCGAAATGTCGCGGAAGCAAGAGTCGCCACCGTCTTTTATTTTCTCCAATATGGACAGGACAAAAGCACAGCAAAATTCCTTATGAGATTAGCTCTCGGTTCGGGAGGTAGATTTATAGAAAGGGAAGGTATTAGCACCCTTTCTATCCATGGTTATCCATGGGCTCTTAGATACTTGCTCATTTGTATTTTCAAAAACGTTTGTTTATTTTCAAGTGTGAGTGGGTTTGAAAAAGTTTCATTTAAAGTTTCAGACCGACTCTTGTATCAGTCCTCAAGAGTGTTTGAAAAATTGTTTTGAAAGCCTTTTTTGAAAGTGTCGGTGTGAAAAGAGTTTTTGTTTGTTTTTTTTTTTAATTTAGAGCAAGTATCTATGAGTCATCCACCTACCCTAAGGAATTAGGCTGTGTAAATGTCCTTAAGGTAGTGCCATCCCACCATTGAGAGGTGGGTAGCACCACAGTTGGAGGTGTTCGGGTCAATTCGTTTGTAGGGATAGTGTGGTCACCAGAGCAACAGTAGGACACCTTAGAAGCTACCCCCATGCCATGTTCATGGACATGAGGACTTACTAAAATGTCCTATACTCGACGACCACGTTTCGAGGGGCAAGGCAACAGTGAGGCGTACCCTAAGAGTGGTGTGTGAATTGTGTGTCATTTTCAGTTATGTTTTATCTTGATCATGCATTGGGTGAGCTACGCTTTGATTTTATTTGGGCCATTCATTCTTTCATGTGATTAGCAGTTTAAAGGTGCGGAAATTAAAAAGCGGAAAATAAAGGTCCTACGCTATTACAAGGCGCGGGTCTATACATCGCCAAATTAAACAAAGACCCGATTTGAATAAAAATGCGGAAAATAAAGGTCCTAATTACTATTACAAGGCTTTGGGGCAATTACATAAATTTAAAACGAAAAATAAAGACAAGCGCGCGAAAAGAAATTAGAATCGAAAGTTCGAGGGCGTTGGACCCTTTAAAGAAATTAAATTGAAATTGGAAGTGAATTAATTATTTAACGAAGAAAGGAAGTTATTTTTTATGTTTTTTGTATTTAACGGAAATAAAGAGAATTAATTAAAATTTGAAATTAAATAAAACCCTAGTTCTAAATTGTTTTTAATTATTAAAGAAAAATGTTTAAGTTTTGACCTAATTTACCCTAATTAATTAAATGACATATTTACTTACAAAAATTAATTAATAGTTAATAATAATAATAAGAAGAAATTATTTTATTAAAAAAAAGAATAAAAATGCTAAAAACCCTAATTTCTACATTTTTTTAGTTATTAAGAAAACATTAAAATTGAAAACCTAAATTAACCTAAATTAATTATTTAAAAGATTTATTTACAAAAAATATTAATGCATTAAATTGATAATAATAAAACATCTTTTTTGTATTTTTCTGTATTTATTTTTATTATGAAAATTATTTTTGTGAAATTAATAAAACAAGAAAGCAATTAAAATAAAAAAGAAGAAAAGAAAAAGGAATTAAAAAAGAAGAATACAAACAATGGGGGGTTTCTGCCCAATTTGGAGGTTAATTGGAAGCATTTTGGCCCAAGCAATCTAAGCCCTTTTTGACTTTTCTGGATCACATGTTTGTGGTTGACTGAGCGTGCATGATGGTCTCCAGATTCTAGCCATTGGATTGATCTCCTGGGCACTTGGCAGGATAGGAGGTGAGGTTGCATGATGAACCATTGAATGAGTGTAGCGCTGGAACGTGTTTTGACAAAAATCATTGAAATTATGGGGGGACCTGGGAATCGAACCCAGGTCCCATTGCCTGCATGACAACACATCAACCAACCCAACCAACGCTTATCTTTGTTAGTTAAATGGAATATGAATAATATAATGGAAAAATAAATATTATGCTGGAATAAATCAAAAACGCGCTAATTTTCAAATCTACCAATCATGTCAAGCCACGCCAGCATCTTCTCCATTGTTTCTTCGTTTTGCATGAAATTAACAAATGGATAGCGGGGGTTTTAAACCCCCACTAAGTGCAGAACCTGAAAATAGCGATTAGCATATATGGCAATATAAATTGGGCGCGAATAGTGAGATCAATTCGTTTGGATCTCCTGATTTCAATGGTACTGGTCTTATTGTCCAATTTTTCCAGATGCATAAAGCCCTAAATTTGTAGCTTTGAAACCCTAGCAACCATCAATGGCATCTTTTGACACAAGCAGTATTAATCCAATTGGAGAACACCAATAGCTTCAGAATCATCATGTTAGTATAAATCAATGTTTAAAAGTCATGAATCATGCCTAGAAATCAAAACACGATTATGGAAAATATGAAGAGAAGTCAGACTCTGTTATACCAATTCCTTGTGCGTGGAGACTTGATTTTAATGGCAAAAGCTTCCTGGTCGTGTCAGGAGTGGATTGGAATGCTTTTCAGACCTTGAAACACCTTGCAATTCAGTTTTCAGTTTCTAAATTTTTTGTCAAAAATTGCAATGTTGTCCTCTCCTCTGAGCGCAACTTCTATACCCTTATGCATTAGGTTTGCTTTGCCTATGTATGAGGAATGAATTAGGTCATAAAAATCAAGCCCAAAGCCTTTGCATTGATGATTTTGAATATTTGATTTTCATGATCTTTTTCCAATCTTTTTCAATCCTTTTTCATGCCAATCCTTGCCAATCATATTGAATCTTTCCTTATTGAATGGTGCACGAAATATTGAGTGAATTCTATGCACAAAAAGATTTGAAAAACATGGTTTAGTATTTTTCTCATAATTGATTTTAATTAAATGAATAAATATGATTAAAAATTCAATTAATTAATTAAAAATAAGAAAATAACTCCCTTTTAGCTTAATGGGTCGTGCATAGCTTTTGGGTGATGATTCATGGAAGAAATTGAGGCCCATTAGCAATTTTGAGGTATTTGAAGCAAAGTTGACTTTTCAAAATTCCCAAAAATTTCCCAAATTCTACAAGGCATATCTTGCTCAAAATTTAAGCTTTGATCATGTTCTTGGACATTTTGGAAAGGTATTGAAGTCCTCTAACCAATGTCTTTGGTCCCATGTCATTTTGATTTACCAATATCATGTTATGGTCTTTGACTTAAAGTGCCTTTTTGTTGACTTTTAAAAATGACCTATAATGTTGAGATTGATAACTTTTTGTGAGAGCATTTCTTGGACTTGAAGTGTGAAGAGGAGTTGTAGGAAATGTCTTACCCTTCAAGATGAGCATTGGATGGAATTTTTCTGATAAACCATGTGGAAGTTATGCCTTGGTCAATTTGCAGTTGACTTTTTCAACTGTCCAAAAATAGAAACTTTTGCATCTTGAGACTTTTTGAGCCATGCTTTGAGAATCATGATCAAGAATTGGTCAAATGATGTTTGTGGCTTCAAAATAAGATGTTGACCAAAAATTTTGACTTTTGACTGTCAAATGACCATTTTGCCCCTACAGTTGACTGTTGAGCAATTAGGGTTTTTGACTGTGCAACTTGACCTTGTGAGTCTTGAAACTTGACATGTAGGTGCTTGACAATGTGTATGAGCATATGGGACTTGGTTGAGCTTTTGGAAACCTCAACTTCCTTGCAAGAACCAATACCCTAATTTGACTGGCTTAGGAGGATGGTTGACTGTGAAGCCTTTGAGTAGACTTTGAACCCTTTGAGGTGATGCTTGTCAAAACTTTGGAGATTGTGGGAGGGCAAATTTTGGGGTACAACACCAATCAAATAAAAAAAGAGATAGGCAGCGAACATAACCGATGATAGGATAATCAAAGAAATTATTATATTAAGTGGCGAAATTAATATTTAAGAAAGAAAGACATTCCATGACCTCTAAAATTTCATGACACATTTTCTATTGATGGAGAAAGAGATTATTACCTAAGTTCTTGTCTGTGAAACTTACGGAGAACACATCTCACTGAAACCGAACCCAATCCTCTCATCTTAACTCTGACACCAATCTTCACGAGACGGCTCTTGACCAATTCCTTTTGTATCGTACCTGGTCGAGCTCTACCTTGTACTTCCAACCCGACTTTCAATCTATTTCTTATAAACCTGATCCACGTCCAACAGCAGCAGTCTCTGTTGGTCCTCTTTTCCGCGTTAGATCAGAGCAAGACCTGTTAGAATCATCCCCAACATTTCCTTATTTAGTCAGGCCCAGGGTTAACCACAGGAGCAACCTTGGTTTTTCTTTACTCTCTAACCCTACCTGAAACATTTACATTTCAAGTTCAGTCTGAACCCTACTAAACGATTCCTCCCGAAATGAAAAGTATGCTTTATCGTTCCACTTCTTTCTGAACTCAGACAAAATTTCACTCGAGTTCAAGCTTTCGTCACTTAGTTAGAAGGGATCACCTCGGCATGTCAAAGAACCGGCGCTACCAGACCTTGGTCGTCTCCGCTGGGCGGGGCTCACCGCAAACCTACTTCCTCTTGGATCCTTTCCCACTTCCCTTTTCTTTCCAATTTCAACTCCAGTGGCCTAGTTCTTTTCTATGTAATTCTTTGAGTCGTTTTGTGTCTACCTCCTCATCCTCAGGATCTTCCTACCTAAATAAGGCCCCCCCTAGTCCTTCTTATCTATTCCTTAGAAAATGAAAGATTCATTCTTTAGCCAGATCAACATCCTTCTTCCTTTTACCTATCTCCAGATCAAGATCCTAACATGATTAAAGCCATAACTCTACTATTGAAGTACTTAGTAATCCTACTTCTAATTCACTATATACTTCCTTTGTTAGCCCTCCTCCATAGCTACCTTTGAAGGGAAAGCTGGCTAGACCAAGCCTAGTAATTAATTTAATAAGAGGGACAAAGGCCACTCAGGTCTATATCTAGAAAGGAGGTTGGATTGGAAGATTGAGAGACCCGGGACTGTGCAGGTTTGCAGAGAGGCTAGAGCATTCCCTTCACAAAAATAGAATAGTAGGTAAGATTCACTAGCTAGAAGTTGACTGATAAGGGTAGAGTTTGCAGTAATCAATGAGATAATGGTAATGCTAAAGGTAGGAAGAAAGAAGGCTCATTCTATGCTGACCACTTACTATGGCTCTTCTCTCATTTGATTTGAGAATCTTATTTAATCCATAGGCTATCGATTGGGGGAAGAAAGCATGCCTTTGTTGGTCACCATCACCACCATCGTTAACATCGGTACACTCCTAAATAAGGCCTACCTCCCTTCCATTCAACCAGAGCAGCGATGAGAACAGAGACTAAATTAGCTAAGCAATGCATCAACGGGAGGATTCTGAAATTATCTTCTCATATGACATTCTACTTTGAGCAAGTCACTTATGCCTATTCCTTGATAGGAGAGGGAAAAGCATTAGGCCGGCCAGTACCAGAACGATGATGAATAAGTCTGAGGTGGGTAGGTGGGAATCCGAGGATTAAACTTCTGTTGATGAATGCATTCATACCATCATCTCTATCCCTTGCTCATTATAGGCCAAGCTCTTCCCTTCTTAAAGTACTTTGCCTTCGGCATCTCACTTGAATTGGAGAATGTATTAAGCATAGGATCATCCAGAGTCTGTAAAGTCTACCTCGCTTAGCTCAACCTTATCCATAGACGATCTCTATCTCTTCATTACTATGGTACTCTTTGTAGTAGGTAACTTTCTATACCTGAGCCACTTTACTAACCCTTAGCTTGTGTTCGATACCTCACGCCTTCACTTAATCCAAAAGCTTGGCTTGCTTCGTGTTCCAACTCAGCGATATGAATACCATCGTTAGCAATAACTTCCCCTTCGCCTAATCCCTTTATCCCCTCTCCCAATCCCTTCTTTCAGTTAAATGTTTGCAAAGTCCGATAGAGTGGAAGAGAGAGCGGGATTAAGAGACTTAGAGGACATATGCTACTAAAGTCCTAACATGGGGGCATAGCGTTTTGACTATATCCTTCCTTACTTGTCGGCGTAACGACAGCTAATGATTTAATACCTAGCTTATTGATGAGTTCGGCGTAAGAAGTTAATACTTCCACTTATTCCCTAGAATAGAAGACATGGAGGCCTTACAACTTTTCAGGATCTATTACCTGCATGACAGGAATATTAAATAGACATGAAATCAACGGGAAGCCTATTCCTACCCTAGTTTATTGGCTCTTAGGTCGGTGAAACTGTCCCTATAGCTAAAGTCAAGCCAGGAGTTCGCGTTTTAGTTTGAGTTCAGGACAGGAAAGTATGGGACCTAATTAAATGGAGTACTTGCGCCCTCTCTCGACGCCTACTTTATTAAACGAAGGACAGGGCAGGCATGCTCTTCGACAGACAGAAGGAAGGATTGGACTGGTGTTATAGCTTTCCCTTTTTCCAGCCATGTAGGTTTTCTTGAAGCACAAGCCATTCTAAGAGCGCCATTCAAGCCTTAGCCTGAAAATGGCTAAAGACTATTGGGAGTGTCCTGGGAGGCCCGGCGACCATTGCCCCTTTTCTTTTGGATGTAGCTATTTCCTTACATATAGAGGAATCGAGGAGATTCGTATATGCCCAGAAGCTCGCAAGACCCACGGCACCTTGCTACAATAACGAGTGGCTAGTTCGTTCGATATCTAGGGGATACCCGTCTACTTCGCTTCACCAAGCAGACCCCACGTACTTTAATTGTTCGTCTGCTACTACGAACCCGACCCATAGGCCCATACCTTTCTCGACCGAAGCCATAAGTAGCAGTTTAACGCTTGATCGAAGCGGCAGTTACCAGGCCCGACCCAACTATCCCAGGGCAGAAGGACGCAAAAAGGCCAATGTTACAGGGGCTTGGGATGCCTCACCAGGATGAGGCGGTAACACTTGGCGTGAGTGTGCAAATAAACCAACCCATTTGATAAGAAACCCTATCGAGTGTACGCTTTCGGTTAAGTGAAGGGATAGACCGAACCAGCTCACTAACGAAATTTAAGATCGGGGAATGTTACCCGAAGCATATCTCGTTTGATGGATGTCGTTGCCGCGAAGTTAGCTTTTATGGGACTTTCACAAAGCGGACTACTATCAGTAGTATATGCCTTCCCTGGGAAAAGCGGTAGAACATACTGATCTCAAAGGAGAGCCTTGCTTTTTCTGTGTTGAGTCTATAAGAAAAGAGGGGGTGCCCAGTACACTTGAGATGCGTCCCAAGGACGCCAATGACCAGTACTGCAACTGAAAGCCAGGGTATCTTACCCTAAAAGGCAGAGTTGGAAGACTTTCTTGGTTCAAATCCAATAGTAGCTAGAACCAGTGAAAGGGTAGTTCACCAGACCCGCTCACGATAATGCGAATGAAACGGAAGATAAGCCTATTACTGGTTACGGCTATAAGATCCTAACAAATGGCCGGCCGGTTTACATTTACAACAGAAAAAGAAAAGATAAGGCAATTAAGGGATGAAAGATAGCGGCAGACTAAGGAGTAAAGACTGACTCTTTCTCTTCTATTCTATGGAACACATTTAAAGACTGACTGACCTACTAGAGGGAATAATTACTCCTATTGACCGAAGGCTAAAGGACTCCTATTCTTTTTTTACAATCGCTGATCAGATGTTAGGAATCAATTGCAGCGAGAAGCCTCTCTTGGCCAAGAAGCAAGAGTTCCGGTACGGGAGTAAGATTCTTATCCAATCTGTCTATTAGTGGAATCCCCTAAAATAAATCTTAATCTCGTGTAAATGAAGGGAAATTTGATGGCTTAAAGGAGCTTTTAAGCCACTCTTCTAATTCCTCTTGGGTTATTTCCGATCGGGTCTTGCCAGGGGTTGGTGCATTAATGCCGAGAATACGCTGTTTGAAAGGTAACTTGATCTAGATGCGGAGTCTAGTTTGCACTTTATGGTACAACTTTTTATCCTTTAAATAAGAGGAGGTGGTCAAGACCTTAGGCAGCTCGACACATCTAGTTTCGGTCTTGCTAACGGGTGACAAAAGGATGTTGGCCTTCCCATTTGAAGCGGAGAAGGGGACCCCATAGAGATCTACCTGGCCTCGCCAGCCAGTCTACTGATTGTCCATATAAAGTATTCTGCAAGCTTCTAGGGCAGGTCGCCTCTTATTTAATCGTATATATATAATGGAATATATAGTTGGGGGTTGATCGCTAGTCTTTTAATCCACAAAAACCTCCTAAATACCTACCTTGGCATCTTTAATTGAAAAATGTGTATGGTAAGTAAGAATAAGAATGAATGGAAGGATGAGTCGATTAGATTAAGAGGAAGGAGGAGTAGGCATCGACCTAGTTAGTCGTTCTGAGTGAAGCTGAGGAGGTTCTTGGACTAGTTTCTCATGTATATAAATAATAAGGCTCCTTCTTTCTAGAAAGGGTAGTTTTTCCTGCCTATTTGTTCCTATGTGTGAAAATGAGTATGTGAACAGAACATCTTTCAAACATCGAGATTGGGTTGGCGGTCAGTAAGGAAAGTCGGGTGTGGCGATCCGATCAACGAAAATAAATCCTGAAATTACATATATAATGCTAGAAAGAATCGTTCAGTAGTCTAATCTTGACAGTTTCCATTTTCGATTGAGAAAGCGGCAGGCCCAAAGAGCTCTACAGTAGTGCCTCCTTGCTTGGTCTCAACAATTTGGCTTTGACATGGGAATGAAGACTTTCTAGAACAAATATTAAACCTTCACTCTTTGCCAAGATAGTACGAATGAAGTTATTAGTGCTACCTAGCCCCGTCTAGATGGAGAATCTCTTATATGATATAAGTTTTCGCTTCGCTCGAGTGACTACGTACCTGCCCCTTCGACATAGATGATTGGACTGTCTTTCTTTGGCCTATAAGAATGGCACTTGCCTTTTCTTGGTCGGTTCGAATCCGGCCCAGTCCTAGGTACGCACGTAACAGACGTTCGTATGAACTAGAACCTTTCTTTTGATCAATAGAACAGGAAGAGGAGTCAGCCAAAAAGAAAGAAAACAAAAAGTAATGACCACAAAGATAATGCATATATTATTTAATATATGGCCCATTTTTTCAGATAATTGTTGTTTTTATCTTTCATATCCTTTTTATCTGTAAGTCTGGCTCTTGGTAATATTTTTATCTTAAAAGCAGTATTCGCGTACAATTCCGCTTTAGGGCTGCCAGTTGAATTCCGGGCTTCCCGACATATCTAAAACTCTATTATTAAAACAAATCGCGGAGAACTCTTATGTCGTTTTATTTCTTACTTTTTTTATAATATTCCTTCTGAGTTGTTCCGTTGTTTTTTTAGTCATACTTCTAGAACTAGAATAAATCCGACTAAGGAAGAAGAAGCAAAAATAGGTTTCTTTTTGGGGCAAATTTCTTTTCCCGTGGCCTGCTTCATTTCTCTATTTTTCCTATCTTATAGCGGGTTGGCTTTAAATAATGAGCTGAACATTATTTATTGCTTTTTCCAGAATATTAGCTCTGGGCTTGCTATGACGTTTGAAAGTGGTCATGAGGGGATACACTTAACAGTTTACCCCCCCCCCCCTCTTACCTAAGAAGGTAGCTTGTCTCGCCCAGGAGGTGGGAATAGTTGAAAACAAAGTGGCGAACGGGTGAGAGGGCCTTCGATTTTGATTCTTTTTCTTGAGGGGGATTCTGTCTGTCAGAAATAACTGTCTGTCTGGTCTGCATTTATAAAGTGTTCAGTGGACAATTCCTTCTCTTGATATGGAGGTTTTAGGTCTCTGGAAGGGCCTTCGTTCTTTCTGTTTGTTTTCGTTTGTGAATCTTTATCCCATGCATAATTTGTTGGTCAACAACCACAACTCAATAGAATGAATTCTTTAAGACTCCGGACAGAAAGAGAGTCCGGAGGGAATCATTGTTTCTCAATCAATCATGCCTCAACTGGTTCTGGACAGAAATATAGAGAGTTCTTATTTTTTTTTAATTTTGATCCCCATAGCTGCGGTTATTTTATATTCCCTTTTTAGAGGTGGGCGCCCACCTGTGTTGGGTCTACCCGATCCCAATATTGATCTGTCTTTAGCACTTGATGCTTTACATATAGAAATAGAGATTCAACTTGAAACCCTGTTCAAGGAACGCTTTGGGCAGTATTATGTATTGCCTGACGGATTAACCTTCTCTGCCGTTGGTGAACATCTGTACTCAAGGGTTGGAACCTTGGCTGGGTTGCAGGATATTCTCGTTGATCTCCTTTTTCTAAGGGAACTGAGCCCTTTTTTTCAGTTTGCTTTGGATTTTGTTATAGAAAGGGTATAGCTGCTATCAAAAAATGCTTGCATAAAATAAATAAGGTCCATTTTACCATGTAGTTCGTCGGTCAAACCAACGATTCTCTTCTCAAAGTTATAGAGAGATCTTTTTCTAGTTAGACTTCTAAGCGCCAATCTCGATTCTCCTCGCAGTTCTCCCTTTAACCTCTAATCAAAAGTCTAGTTGTCTGCCTGTTTGTCGTACTAGGGGATATATTCTTACCATAAATAAATCTTCTTCTTTTTTCAGAAATCAGTCTCATGTCTCCATCTATCTCCTCGCAGTGTCCTTTCTACCCTCAAACCTGACGGCTCGGTCAGTTCACCTCTTAGTGGGACTTGTGATTGGGCAAGTAAGGTCTAATAGCCGCTACTGGAAGTTCTTTGTCCTTTCAGCAAGTCTCCGGGTATTCCGCGTCCCAATGGGCTCTATCTCACCACCTCCTCCCTACTGCCAGTCGCGTAGGAGTAGTCTGGGAACCTTCAAAAACCTTCCCCGATTGACATGAGTCACGGTAGGCCTACCGTGACTCATGTCCCTAAAATGTTTAGATTCCACCTCTTGCGTACGTTTCCAATTTATTGGCACTGGTTGGTCTCCTGCTATATCCGCTTCCTTTAGTCTTCGCCTTTAGATAAGATAACAAAAAGTGTCCGTTTATTTAGGCATCTTAACTATTCAAAAGCTTCCTTCTCCTTGTTATGGTTACGACAATCTCAGGGGTCAAGCTTCATGGCGTACGTCCGTCTAATCCATGCTCAAGCTTCCATTCCTTCTTTAGGAGGGTGGAAATCGAAGTCTCGAATACAGATTTCAATCGTCCAGGCAAGCATGCATCTTAGGCGCCCCTTGTAAAAAAAATTGTACTAAATGAGTCACGAACCGTCGGAAGCGCCTTTCTTTCTATGCCTTCCTTCTTCTTTTGATTCTTTCTTCTTTCTGTTCACCTGAGCGGAGTCTTTACTTGCTTTCGAACGCTTGGTCTGGCCTATTTGTTTGCTGTTAGAAGGGAAGCCTGAGCACAGTAGCAGGTAAAGAGAGAGAGATTGCTCGGCAGGGAAGACGGGAGAATATCCAAATCAAATACAGGCACTCGACTCTATATACAAGAAAATAGTGAACTAAGGGGATCACAACGGTGAATGGGGCCAATCGAGGAGACTGGAGGAGCTGGATGCAGCGATTCGGAAGTAGCGAATCGTCTTCTTTGCAGTTTTTCAGGGGAGTGGCTATCAAGCTAGCCAAAAATTCCATTATTCGGCTATTCAGATATATTTGTATAGAAAGTTGACTTCTTTCATTCAAGTAAGATAGTTGATCGAGAAAGGTCCTCTTCCACTGAGAAACTAAGGAGCGAAAGCGATGTGCTCCGATGAAAGCCTTGCGGGTCTAACGCGGCCCTTTACTCAATGAATAGGAAATATGACCACACACAATGACGAATCCCCGCGATCTAGGGCATGAAGCAGTTGGCTCTCATTGGGAATTCTCCATAGCATGACTAGTTAAAGCAATCAAATTGATTGAGACAAGCAAGCCTCAATCCCGGGTTCCCCATGACGAATCAATTGTGTCGGGCGGAAAAAAAGGTCGGGGCAGGAATGCGGTAGGTGGTGGTCCTATGAATGGGTTGACTAAGATAATAGAAATTCTACGGTTAGTTCCAACAATATCCAACAAAGACCGTAATTACATACATAACATAGTCATAGCGGAAACTATCAAAACGAGTAAGCTAGGTTGCCTATGCCTAAAGCCTGTCTACTCCTAACAAGTCTAAAGATAGAAGTGACTTTATAATAGTATGGCTGGAATCAGGTTCTCCTATATGGAGGGAGGGCTGGCTTTACGCCTTTTTTTAGTTATCTCAAGAAGTTACCGTCAAAGAGAGAGCCATGGCTGCTCACACATTATTAGAGCAGGAATGGTTTATATTAATTTCGCGTTCCATGAACCTGGTTGTTTGGCTATTAGATTCACACAGACAGGCAACAAAGAAAGGGCTTCTAGCCTACTAGTTAAGTAACAACAGTTGTGGTTTCTTAGAATCATCCTCAGAGGGAGCCCATTACAGCACCGGGATACATAACATAAAGGCAAATCATTGTAAAGTCTTATCGTCAGGTTTGAGACTAAGATTCGAGCATTTAATCGACAGAATTTGCATTTAAAGCCGACGATGGTGTAAGTGATTCATAACTAATCTTCCCTTCGTCGCTGTAAGTGGAATGCCCTTAAATTATTCCTTAAATAGGGGCTCGAAATCTAATACAGCCATTAGGAGAGATCCCGACATAAGATGCCGATGTCGGGCATTCAAATTAACTAGTCTTCTTCGCTACAAGTCTGATTCCTATTGCTTCTAGCCCCATTACATACCTTTGATAGCCATTTCAAATCTATCTATTTGAGACCAAATCCTATGACCACATTCTCCTTTGAGTTCCGATCTGACATTCATTCAGAAAGCGAAGAACTTACTTATTAATCTATAACTGTAGAGTTCTAAATCTCAGATTTAATTTGAACCAACGCTCATCAACGGATCACGACGTGAACTGTCAACCGAGCTACCACCGAGCTACCGAGACGGGAGGGAGGGACTGATTGATACATGGAATCCTATAAAATCAAGTGAGTCCGCTCATAAGAACAGTAAGTCCCTCTTAGTCTCACCATGTGCCCTTATTATGGAAGCTAGGATTTCTTTCTCATATTCGACCATGTCTCGACATTGTGTAAGATGAAACTTATTCTTTCTATAGATAGATAAGGGAATGAATGTAGCTCGTAACGAACCTACTGAAACAGCCCTAGCCCCAGGTGCTAACCAGTGAGACACCTTTCCCGAAACTATAGCTGCTCCTAACCCGGCTGAATCCGGGGTAATCCTGACTGCGCCAAAGACTACAACGGCCTTTTCTTACTCATCCATCTACCTTGAGACTGCACTATCTATAGGCACCTTTCCTGCCTCTTACTGTGGGACAAAGAGCTGTAACTTTAAAAGAAGCGGGAGAGCGATCAATTGTTGGGTTCATGTGCCCTAGTTTATTCATGTGGTTGGGTTAGGCGTATCCGAAACGTAGGTATTACTCTCTTTCTTAACCCCTTTCGGAAATGTAGACGAATGGAAAGTCTCTCATAGCAACATAGAGATCGAGCTTGGAGGCTTGTCTAGCAGGTGATTTGATCGGGCACCCACGGAGGCTGCGAAAGGGAATCGGTTCTACTTGAAACGGGAACAATCATCCCGATGGTCACTCATAAGGTACTATATGTAGGATATATTTTGAAATATCTCAAAAGGAGAAGGGAACGACCCCCTTCGATCCTGCCTGCTAAATTGGGGAAGATATAAAAAAGGGGTCCTCTCGCTCAATCCAATATAAATTGTTCCTAGTCTTGTGATGAGCTTGAAAACAGGCCTTGAAGCATGGGAGGGGCTAGGGAAGCTCTTACAAATCAACAAAGCGGGTATTTTAATGCTTAACACGGGGGCTAGAGCTGAGGTAAGTGCATCTGATTCTTCCTTTGCAACCGGGGATGAAAGTAAAGGCTAGCAGGGATTGTCATTCATCCGGATACAATATTATGTTTACAAGTCTTGTTGAAGATGCCTTGACGGTATCCTTCGGTTCTGTTCGCAGATCTGGAACATTCCTTGGCAGCGAGTGAAACGATCGAACAGGCCTTTACTAAAAACAAGAATGATAGCTTCAAGAAACAGCGAGTAGAGGGATTGCAACACCCTTACTTCGGACGCCAAAAAGAGGATGAGAGGGAAAGGCACCACGCGGTTAAGAAGCTGACAGAGAAGCAACTGAGCATGGACATCCTCACTGTGTTATTCGTCTTCAGAATCCTTGTTGTATCTTCCACCGATGCTATTTCCTATAGCTTGCTGGTATTGGACCTTTCTTCTGAGATTGGGATGAGGAATTGGAGCTGGTAGGGCTTCCTTTCCAAACAGGTCTCAGTCTTCGAAGTGATCCAACAGTTCCATCTCCAGTAAAAGCATAAGAGGTGCATCTGATCGGGTAGCAGTGGGAGAGAGGAAGAAGAGGCACCAACTAGAGAACAAATGATATGGATCGTTCGTATAGGCAGATCAAAAGTGAATGCCTATGTGCCAAATAGCGTGACTCAAGAGATAATTGCAGCATGTCAATCAAGGTCCGGATCGAATCGCATTGAGAAGGAAGGGAGACAGATCTCAATGTCATGATAAAAGGAGCAGGGACGGGCGTCAGAGGAAGCTGGTAATCAAAGAAGTAGTGAGTAGTAAGGTTGACGGTGAGTAAAACGAACAAGCTGGGGGCTATTGAGCTTGTTGAACCAGTGAATCTTTCGGTCCGGCCTTCCAGTTACGAAGCGGATTGTGTTACACCCTTTTGTTCATCTCATCCCAGTTGTAGTTGATCCAATCGATCCAGAACCTGCGGTAGTTTAACTAGTGAAAGCAAGGCCGGGAAAGAGGGAAGCAATTCCCTTCTTTCAGTAAAGAATTTCTTTGAACTTCTCTTCTAATTCTTATTTTAACTTTATCTACCATACTGGCACAGACCTGCACAGGAAATAGCGATCTTACTAATCCAATTCTATGGATTCGACTACCACCAGGAGAAAAGGCGCTAAGAAAACAAAGCACTCCTCTCGGAAGTTTCCAGGAAAGGTCGAATGTTAACTAACGACTGAACTCACGGGCAGCTGTGAAAAAGAAAGAGGAGACCTTCAATCAATGCTTTCGGGCGAAGTCCTTGTCACTGTGTAAAACTGGTACTTTCCTATAGTTGATCAAGGCTGTTGCTTTACTTTGCTAGTGAATCAGATCTTTGGCTTTACCGTCTTACTATTCGGAGAATGTACTCTGTTAGGGGTGATATCTCTCTATCTTAAGTCAGTCATTTCTACCGGCTCTGGGTAACTTCCTTTAGGAAGGAAAGCAAGTCCCATCGATTGAGCTGTTGATGGAATGAATGGAATAAGGGCTGCTTTCAAACCTGAAACAGGTCCAGGTCTTGGAATCGGGCTAGGAGCAGCTATTGAATTTGTTTATGGCGGTGTGATAATGCCAGTCGAAAGGGAAAGGCGATGACTATTTGTTCTTACTCTTTTTCCAAAGGCCCTAGAGTAATAAAAAGAAATCTTCTTTCAGCTCAGCTCTTGTGAAATGGTCTTTGTGGTCCACTTGCCCTTGTGACTATGCTTTCAGTTCTGTGGTGAACGTCGACTCTTCACTCTTGCTTTCCTACTTATCTTAATAATAATTCCGCCGTATTTAACTACGCTCTCAAAATAAGTGCTTTAGTCTACGAGTCTTAGGGGAAGACCAATCCCTAAAAAGGCATGTCTTAGAAGGTCTGTATAAGACAGAGTGGGAAAGATTTATACGCAACAATACCGACAGCAGCTGAAGCTAGCTTTCTTAGTGGATTGACTAATGCAAACATATGACATATGACGATCGTTTAGAGCACCCACCTCCTGTGGGGGTCTCATCCTCGAGCATATCTATTCCAGAGAGAGATCAAGAAGGAGAGATTTGCTCCTATGGGAAATTCTTCCCCTGCTTGATTTTCCCCAAACCCAACTATTTGATTTGTTAGGCTTTCCTATCTATGTAGGGTTCCCTCCCACTGGCTATGCAATCTAGAAGGGTCCATTCACTTCAATATCCTTATATGCAAGCTCGGGGAAAGGTCAATGACAGCAGGCTTCTTTGTCAAAGACATATCGAGTGAAATTTCATTATTTCGTAACAATTGACTTATGCCATTTACTGATGAAGATTAGGATATTATCCCCACGGGACATCATGACCCACTAGAATGGTGGTCCGCTCGATAGCCTGGAAACGACTCCTTCATTTATTATTTATTATCCCGCCACAAGACAGGGAAAGGAAGCTAGCGGATCCACTCGCAGTCATGCTCTTCTCCTCGCTCGTCTAGGAAAATGATCCCGGGTAACCTATTCAATGACTGGTGTTTTAAAAACTCTCGCCTACGTATCCTTATCCCTATCCCTTTATTGATGAATCGCACCTTTCCCTTGTAAACTTGAATCGGAATTCTGCCACTCTCGATAAAATTGGTATCAACCCCTTGAAGACGGACATTTCAAGTGTGCCGGAAAAAAAGCCTCTTTTGGGCCTATTTGCCTAGGTTCTTGTGAATGGGCTCAGGAGATTCATGATCTTAGGTTTGAATGAAAGAGTAGGATCAGGATACGAACGTAGTCGTTGGTACCGTAACTTTAGTTTAGAATGCGAGAAGATATAGACTTTCCCGTTGAGATAGATTCTCATGTTCTTGCAGACGTGGACTATAGAGATTTTACCACCCCCTGGATGCTATTATTTCGTTGTCAAGGGAAGTCTCTCTCTTGGTGTCAGGAACACGGCTTCCAATTCCTATACTCTTTGGGAGCCAAGTCGGATAGCTTAGGCCTTTCCATCGTACTCCTCTTGATGCCATCAAGCAAGGCGCTTGGTCTTAATGGTAACTGACCTGGACAATTCTCAATATCATCTAAATGAAAATATAGTTAAAATAATAATATATTAATCAACTCTATTTTCTAGAAGAACGTCTCTTTTGGCCCTCCCTATAGATTATGCCTTTCCCTTGGCACTTGAAAGAAGGGAATCCAGTGTGAATGCTAGCTCCGCTCCAAGGAATTGCCTTAGGTCTGAGCTTGAGTATGGAGAGTTTTTCTTTCGTAAGGTACTGGGGATATCTTTGACTATATTTACTATCCTTATAGTAAAGGTTAGATATTTAACTAAAAAGATAGAAAAGGAGGGTTAATATGGTCCTTAAGGGTATGACCTATCACTCAAGACCTTCCATTCTCTTTACTCCGACAGGAAAATCACTACTAACATAGACTACCGTACTTTTAAGCCCCTCAGCTTCAATGCTAATAATTCCTTTCCTTCTGCTTCTGCGTGAGAAGATTCCTTACCCTAGCTTCGTAGTATAGGTGTGTCTATACGGAGTGATTAAGCCTTAAATGCTACGGATTATATTATAAGAGGACCCCCTATCTCCAGCCCAGCACCACAAAGCCTCATAGAGGTTGAAGTTTGGAATGGAAGTCAACTAGCTTTTCTTTTTATCATTCACCTTCTTTTAGATGAAGTGACTTGGAGCTTTTATGATAACACGAGCTAAGGTTTCACTAAAGAGAATCGAGGTTTTAAACCATCCCAAAGGGTCTTTTGTCTTGGTGTTCCCGTTGCCTTACCACTTCCATTATCCTTTCTCTACGCAAACCCTGGGTAACCTTCATTGCCTTTCCTCTGTCTTTCTACTTCCTCGGAAGTAGAGCATCTTCCGCTCCTGGCGATTCCGCTTACTCCAGACAAGTTAGCTATTGGACTAAGACTAAGGGATGGCTCATTGATAGTAGCTTGTTGGAATGACTGTACAGGTACTTCGGCGAAGGGACAAGCACTGGATCTTCCATGCCGTCACTATCTGAGAATCATCTTTCCATGGCCACATGTCTATTGGTATACTGAAATGGAGCAGGTACTTTTTCAATAACTCTTTCTGAGGAACATAAGAAGAAAGAAATGGATGCCCTCTCCGGCTGTTCATAGTCACGAATCACCACTGCCTTTCATTCGTAACTGATCCTCCTCCCCAATCACATATACTTCTCTACTTCTGCTTGCAGTGATAATATCACATGTGGAAGCGCGCGTACGCTAGAAAGACGTATAAGCAAGCCTTTCTTTATGAGTATGAGTCAACCAAGTCGCTTCAAAGAACAAAGGTCTCTGGAATGCCGGCTGAGGTCACTTTGTAGGTCAAAAAGAAGAAAGAGGGTGGTGATCGGATTTGACTGGAGGCAGATTCCGGACAGCAGCTTCTGGGAAAAATGACATTCCATCTTTAACAGAGCTCTATCTAAGCTCTAATACACACGACTGAACCCTGGAGACTTTTGCCTCGCCATGTAAACTGAGAGCCTAGGTACCCAAGATCAATGATTTTGCTTTCAATCTTTAAACTTCCCACATCTGAAGAACTTGCTTCCAGAGCCAGGCTTTCAGACTCTCCATAGGTTTCGCATAGAGAGCAATCAATAAGCACTCGCTCTTCTTCTCCTGAACTACCTTCATATGAACGAACTGAGAGTCATCCTGAAGGACATCCACTGATATATCTTTGCTCTTCCACAGGACAAAAATCCCACCTTGAGGTTCCAACCGATGCGATGATGGTTTTAACCACTTTCTCGGCCTTCTCACCACTGACCCAAGTTTAAAAAATAAAAGCACAACTCTCTCAGGTGAATTAAGTCCATTATTACACCATGAAACCTCGGCGGCGATTCCAAACTCGAATCTTCCACACAATAAGGAAAAGACTATACCACCCATGTTGCAGTGGGGCTACCCATCATATGACGAGCAATCCGGCTGCATTTGTCTCATCTCTAAAAAAATGATTTGGTAGGACACCTTTGCGATGGCCGCCAAAGCTATGCCATCTTTATTCCAACTTCCTCTGTGTTGTCAAGGATCTACACACGCATAATGTTATAGCTATAGGGTGCCGCCCGTAGCCAACCCCTATATGCTTGAGACCCTAATTTTCCTCTTATTTATTTGTGGCTTCTTCATAACAAAGAGCTTCCTTATGGCAACTAGGGGCTTTATAGGGGTCCTCTTGTTGTTTGAAAGGTAGGTTTTGTCAGAGATTAAATGGAAAGGAATGGAAGAGGTAACTCACCAACCAACAGGAGGAGGATATGAAATAGAGCACCAACAACCGTTCTACTCGAGCGGAACTTCTAACTAAACTTCTCACGTTTTTCAGCAGGGTCTGGGCTACGGGGTCCTTTTCCAACCCCTCTCTTATGCGTTCAGGGATGGCCCCTTTGAGTTGGCTCATGTCTGCTATCTCTTCTAACTTGTTGGATGCCAACTCGGCCTTTCGACTTAGTGCGTCAGCAACTTGATTGGTCCTCTCGGGCTTGTAATCGAGGACCATGTCGAACCCCACCAGAAAGTCTTGCCACCGTGCCCGCATGGGGTTGGGCTCTCTTTTGAGTAAGGAAAGAGCTCATAGCCACGTTATCGGTCTTGATCACAAACCTTGAGCCCAATGAATAAAACTACACTGCGCTCCAGCAATTCAATGATCTCTGTGACTTGGCTATCAAGGTCACTCGGCACGAGCCTTGCTGCGAAAAGTCGGACTTGATGCAATGGTGGCGGAGATCAAGATCACTAAGCCAGTTGTTTGCCTTGCTCTACACAAAGCCCCACCCAATAAGGCTGCCATGCTAAACAAGCCTGGTATGGAACGGACTGCAGGCAAATTTGGCAATCGGCCACGTGACTTCACGTACGATGTCTCAAAGGCCGATGAGATCTATGATTGCTTGGAAAAAGTAGGGTTAGTTGGGTCCCCAGAGCATCAAGTCCAGTTAAACGCACTAAAGGGACAAAAACCCATATGCTAGTTTCATGCCAGTAATAGTCACGCCACAGCTGACTGCGTAGCCTTCCGCCGTGCAATACAGGACAAGATTGATGTTTCCCGATAAGGAAAAATGGATGTTGATTGACAAGCAACCATTTCCAAAGATCGCGTAGGCAGCGTCGGTGTATATTCATGACCACTACTTTTATTTGTCGATATAGTCAGTGTGCCGCGAGTGCTTTCTCTCTTTTGTCCAACTTGACTTCTTTCTTCCATATAGGCCTCGCTTGCATGCCTTGTGGCAAACTAGACTTGAAAATGGTTTATATAAATAAAGAAGAGTCACGCTCTTGAAGCCCTAAGAAATAGGCAACATCGGTTCGAATACGAATTGGGGTGGGGCTCTTTCTCCAGAATTTGAGAGTCACTTACCCAGAAAAGATGTTGCTAGGCAGGCGGTTATTATAATAGAGGTGCCTTCAAGTAGAAATGAAATTTAGCCGACACAGAAAAACTGAAGAAAAGCTAAAGGCTTTCTCCCTCCATATCATATGCATTACCTATAGCATTCAACCCCTTCCTCTTTGTAGGAATTAAGATCTTTCTACTCCTTTCGCCCTACGACTCCTCATGATGAAAGCTACTTCGCACCTTGAGTCTGCTTTCTATATTAAAAAATATATCTCCCTTGAGCTTGGACAGTTGGGCAAGCTGAACCCTGTACAGTAGAAGTTTCAGCTATTATTGATCCAGTTGCCACCTCTTCACCATGTTTGGATGACACCGGTTCTTTCGAAGCAGATAAGGGCATTTATGGATCGTCTCACTTGCCTGCGAACATAGCGAAAAACTATTTAAATTGAGCTGACGGTAAAGTAAGCTACGTTAAATAAAGCCTATCTTCTATGGGGCAGCTATTTCCGTACCGGGAAGCAGTTAAGGTGTCAAAGTGCGGCACTAATCAATCTCGTCAGCAACGCTAGTCTGGAGATTTTTTTCTCAAAAAAGGATCTGACCATATTGGTCAGAATAATACGTATAGGCGGACAGGATTCCTCCCTTTTTTCCTTTATAGAGAAGCGGGGTGACAAGATTTGATAGATGCCAATAATCCATAGTCTGACTGGTCAAGGCATATAACTCTCAAGCTCCCGACCGCAGGCCAAAGAGATCTTCTGACATATTTACAAGCCATCTCAAGAGGCATCCATTTCCCTTATATTAGCCAAACGAACAAAAAATATATCTGCTATCCGGTGATATTAAAAGGTTTCTTATTCATCCACATTCTAGGCTCGGAATGCCTCTTTACGTAAGTCTTTATTAGCCAGCTAACAGCTAACGGGGCCACGAAGCGCCCAAGGAATTGCGACTGCTCGATACCGTCTGATTCCTGCTTTAATTGAGTCTGATGGCATGATGCTAGGTCTGTTTACAGCATTGGCCACGGTATCCTGCTTGCACGGACGGCGTGTAGGATTGCCGTAACGTAATATGAATGGTTGAATGAATAAAATTTGATTAGTAATGTTATTTCTTTCATACTTGTTCGACGCTTGTTATTGAGTTGGTGTAAAAGAGGGCTAAGCCCAAGACAAGAATTCCAATAGTTCGCTTTTTTGTTTTAGCGCTACTTGGATACTTCAAGCCAAGATCAGGACAATGGGTGGGAGATAGGGGCATGCATCCAAGAGCTTATTTTCTCGTTGTTGCTTGTAACATTATTAACGAGAAAAGTGACAGGCTCTATTTTCATGCTTAATGTTGTCGCCTTCGAAATCGATGCTTAAGTCGGTCCACTTGCATTGGTGGTCTCTCTCTTCCCTCATCGCATGCGCTTCGCTTCGACCAGGGTTTAAGCCTTTGATTATCCGGTAGAGTAGATTTCATCCCTCGATCTGGTCTTCTATAACAATCTGATCTTTAACTTTATGAAAGCTATTTTATTGGGGATCCTAGGTGGGGAAATAGCAAGTCTCTTTTCTGGATGACTTACAGCCGGGAGGTCAAGGGAGGCGTTTGGTCTGCTTGTCGCATACTACTAACCTAACCGCGAGTCAATCTATCTATCTATATATTCTTGATGGTACGAAGCCTTTTTTCAAAGCCCTAAGGCGGGCCTTATAACTTTTTTTTAGTTTAGTAACCTAACCCGCCAGATACAAGTTTTGCAAAGTAAAGACATTCTTCAACGAGTGAAATCGAAACAGCCGCACAAGCATACGCATAATCAGGCACAGCATATGCATCATCAGACGCGGAAGGAATTTTATAATTTTTCTTTCTTATTATTATTATTTTATTACGTTAAACTGTCACTAGGTTAGGTCAGCCCCCCATTTGATCGATGGTTTTACGGCTTTAGCCGACACTGATGCTGCCATTTAGAAATAAAGTAATATGGTTACGACTTGGTTGGTGTTCGGTGAGCCGATCGAAGAATAAAAAAAGATGTTTTTGGAATTTCTATAAGATCTTGACTTTTACTATTTTCATCTTTGAGCGGATGGATACGCATTCAGTTAACTTTCTTACAGCATATAGGCTCACAGCGGATACGACAAGACCGCTTATTCACTCAGCAACAACAACGCATTCAATAGCAGCATTCGATTCGATGCTTCTTCCCTATTCTATTTGTAAAAAACCGACCGAGGGGAAGTCAGCAGGAAGCCATAACTGCAAGAACCACAGCGGACCGGTAGGATTGGCGAAAGAGTCTTGCAACAGTCTGTACAGGCCCCTTTACAAGTAAGCTAACAAGAACGAGGGAATCTCCAAACCAAAGAGCCAAAAAATAGCACGTAACCCATGGAGGATAAAATAACCTTTTAGTTTAAGAATAATTAGGTCGGGATTAAAACCAATCAAATAAAAAAAGAGATAGGCAGCGAACATAACCGATGAAAGGATAATTGTTATACCCCAAAATTTGCCCTCCCATATTCCTCAAGAAATTGCCAAGCCAAGCTACAAAATTCCCCAAGGGTTGTGCAGCTCAACTGTTTCCTATACAGTCAAAATTAGGGTTTTGAGTCTGATCAAGAAAAGGAAGTGTTCAAAGGCCCAATCAAGTCTCATATGCTTACAAAGATGGTCAAGCATCCTCATATCAAGTTTCAAGGCATTCAGCACAAGATTGCACAGTCAAAACCCTAAATTGCACTACAGTCAACTGTAGGGGCAAAATGGTCATTTGGCAGTCAAAAGTTCAAATTTTTGG
The DNA here is from genome assembly GCA_948472305.1 of Vicia faba. Lineage (NCBI taxonomy): Eukaryota > Viridiplantae > Streptophyta > Magnoliopsida > Fabales > Fabaceae > Vicia > Vicia faba. The sequence goes on from OX451741.1 coordinate 588,494,268, forward strand.
TCAACATGTCATTTTGAAGCCACAAACATCATTTGATCAATGCTTGATCATGATTCTCAAAATTTGGCTCAGAAATCATCAAAGATGCACAGGTTGCTATATTTGGACAGCTGAAAAAGTCAACTGAAATTGACCAGGGCATAACTTTCACATGGATTATCAGAAAAATTCCATCCAAAGCTCATTTTGAAGAGAAAGACATTTCCTACAACTCATCTTCATACTTCAAGTCCAAGAAATGCTCTCACAAAAAGTTATCAATTTCAACATTATAGGTCATTTTCAAAAGTCAACAAAAAGGGACTTTAAGTCAAAGGCCATAACTTGAGATTGGTAAATCAAAATGACATGGGACCAAAGGCATTGGTTAAAGGACTCAAAGACCTTTCCAAAATGTCCAAGAACATGTGAAAAGCTTAAAAATTGAGCAAGTTATGCCTTGTAGAAGTTGGGAAATTTTTGTGAAATGGCAAAAGTCAACTATCCTTGAAAATCCAATTTTGACAAAAGGGCCCCATTTTTCTCACTTTGTCCATCCTTGTCATGCCACACACGTGGCCCATGGTTGATTTCAAGACCAAATGTTGACTTTTTTATTTTATTTAATTTTTGATGATTTAATTCATTTTAATTCATTGAAAATTCAAATAAAATTTAAAAATCAATGAAATGGTGTCATATGAACTTGGACAAGTTCTATGTATCATGAACCAACTCAAAAATCAGGCCAAGGTTCATTTACACACTAGGTCTAGGTTTTGGCTAGAAATTAGGAAAAAATGGTTAATGAACAAACCCTAAGGCCAATTCTCTAACAAGCATGAATTAAGGAGAGTTAGCAAGCCTATTCAATTCTATGATGATCACTGAGTCCAACCCTACCTAGAACATAGCCAAAAGCTCGCTGAAAAGGCCATTGGCAATTTGAAAAATGGACCATAAAATGCAAATCTGATTTCAAAGCTAGGGATCTTTTCAAGCCAAAATTTTTGTACCAATAGCTTCCTGAGACAATTCTAAACGCATTTCAATTCATAACAACACTCAAAGCTCTTTGAACTGGTAGTTACAAGTGAAACTGTACAACAAATTTTTTGAATTCGTGTTCTTGATTCTAAGCCTCTTTTTGCACTTTTAATTACATATTCATACTCATGATGAAGTTTCCAAGCTGTCCATGGTATTTAATTGCATTTTCATAAGCCATACACGATTTTGCCATTTTCGAATTCTAGGGTTACAGTGTTCTTAAATTGGGGGTTTTGAGTAGAGGTAAAATTGGAGCTTCAGAGCAACACCATCACACTCAGCATCTTGAGACGAAGAAAAAGACATACTCGCGCCTAATTTATATTAGGAAATGAGCTATTCGCTATTTTTTTGTAGCTACCCTAACACTACGTTTCAAAACCGTTGCTGTATTTGTTTGTGTTACAGGGGATACGAGGAAGAAGAAGACGTGTCAACTGGTGATTGATTCGTTCAAAATTCGCGCGCGTTTGACCACTATGCATTGATTATTCTTTTTATTATTTATTAACTATTATATGTTAATTGAAAGTGAAATGGCTCAGTGGCAAGGGATAAGCGTGTTAACCACAATGACCTGGGTTCAAGTCCCAGGTCTTGTAAAATTTCCATATTATTTTTCATTTGGTGATTCCATGCAGCGCTCATATAAGGACTCACCATGCACTGCAAAGTCAGTTCATCCACGTGTCCCAGATGATCATCCAAGGGTCCAGAACCAAGGCATAGGATGGATGCAAGTCAACAGGCGCACACCTGAGTGGAAAAGTCAATAAATTGCCAGCAAATGGGCCAGGCTTGCACCTCCAAATTCAAATCCACACCCCCTGGTTCTATCTTTTTTTTCTTTTTTTTTCCAATTTTCTTTATATCTTATTATTTTTAAATTTACTTGTGTTTTTATTTTCTGATTTAATTAATTTCTACAAAAATATAAAAAAACATTAAAAATACAGAAAAGGCAAAAAAAAATATAATTAATTTTGATTCTTTTATAAATAAATTAAAATATAACTCATTTAGTTTAATTAGGTCTTAGTTTTAATTTTAATTCTTTTTTCATAATAAAAATCCAAAAAAATGTAGAATTAGGTTAATTATTAATTTTTTATTTTTTTTCTTTTTTTTAATTTTCTCCTTTTTCTCACAATATTATTATTTATCATTTATTTTCTATAAATCAAAAATTGTACATAATTAGTTTAGAAGTTAATTAGGTTAGAAATTAAATCTTTTTTCATAATAAACTTAAAAAACATTAAAACTAGGGTTTAGCACTTTAATTCTAATTAATTTTTTTCTCTTTTTCTTTTAAACCTACAAAACACAAAAAACATTATTTTTCATTTAATTTTTAATTTCCTTGATTAATTTTAATTATTTGTAAAAGGGTCCAACGCCCTAATTTTGTTTAGTCTTTATTTCGCGCATTTATTTTACATTGTTTAAATACCTCTGTATATGCCCCAAAGCCTTGTAATAAGTTTAGATTTATTTCTCGCACTTTTTATTTATTCGCTTTATTTTACTTTCAGTCAAATCGGGTTCGGTTTTTTTGGCGATGTGGACCCGCGCCAGTTGTAATAGTTAGATTTAAATTCCCGCACCTTTAACTGTTAATAAATATGCATGAAAGAATGAATGCCCGAAAATAAAATTGAACCGTTAGATCACCAATGCATGACAAGACAAACAATGAACTGAAAATGACACACAATTCGCACACACCACCCCTAGGGTACGCCTCACTGTTGCCTTTCGAAAGGTGGTCGTCGAGTATAGGACGTTTTAGTAAGTCCTTATGTCCATGACATGATCCAGCTGCCTCGAAACGGTTGCCTCGGAAAATAAAGGATCAATGGCATAAGGGTAGCTTCTAAGGTGTCCTACTGTTGCTCTGGTGACCACCACATCCCTAAAACTCGAATTGACCCGAACACCTCCAACGGTGGTGCTACCTACCTCTCAATGGTGGGATAGCACTACCTTCAAGGACTTTTACACAGACGAATTCCTTAGGGTAGGTAGGTTCTCAAGGGTACTTGCTCTAATTTCAAACAAATCAAAATACCTTTCACACCGACACACTTTCAAAAAACTTTCAAAGCAAACTTTTCAAACACTCTGACGTACGAGTCGATCTGAAATTTTTCAAAGAAACTTTTTTTAAACCCACATTGAAAAGCAAGCAAACATTTTTGAAAACACATTGAGCAAGTATCTAAGAGCCCATGGATAACCATGGATAGAAAGGGTGCTAACACCTTCCCTTTCTATAACCTACCTCCCGAACCGAGAGCAATCTCTATAAGGAATTTTTCTGTGCTTTTGTCCTTTCCATTTGGAGAAAATAAAAGACGGTGGCGACTCTTGCTTCCGCGACATTTCGCGAACCAGCTTTAAAAACAGTCAGTTCCAGATCCACCGATCACAGAACTGGCGACTCTGCTGGGGATAACTTAAAGTGAGGTGTACCTTAGGGCTAGCTCATAACTGTGTTTTCAATTGCTTTCTTTGCTTGCTTTATTATTGTGGGTTGCTTGGGAGTTCTATAGATCCTAACCCGGATCTGGGGATACCTTCTTAGAAAGTAGCAACAAGGCTGTGAGGGAACTGTGCGGGGTATACCGACATGGTTGAAACAGTCTGCTACGTTGATGTGGCACTTTGGTGTGTACCGGTAACCCTTGAGTCAGTCAAGGAGAGTACGGGGCCTCCATGTGGTGTCATGAAGCATCAACAGACCTTAGGAACCTTAATTGAACCATCTTGGCCTCTTTAGGGTAGTGAGATAACTGCCTTTGGTGCAGTCCGAGGTTGGTTGATACTCGATACTACACTCAATTGAGGGTTGCTTTCCTGGAATATTTCGGTCGCCAGTTCAGTGGCTAAATCGAAACGATGAACAATGAAAGCAATCCCGTGATATTGGGAACCTTAGAACCCGGTTACTTTGATTAGGACAGGTTGAACCCACCAACTTCAAGAGGGTACTACCCAGACCCCATGCTGGCCTAAACCTAAGGGCTCTCTCTTGTGTGACTTGTGTGCCTTAGTACTTGACTATCTGCATGCTTGTGATCTAACACTTGTTTCTTGCAGGTTTGTTTCAGTCCTTAATTAGGACTCATAATAGGGTTACTGACATCACCCCATGCATACCATGACATCATACCATTGCATACATCCTAACCCATTTCAAGGATCTCAAGGGCTTGTGATGCAGGTCAGGACGAATCAACTGTCCCAGCAAGGGGCAAAGAGGATTTATTTTCCTCTAGACCAGGTTGTCAGGGGCTATGACCCACTTGATATGGTGAGCTTTTGACCCTTGGAGAAGGACTCTCAACAATATGAAGTACCTTCAATCAAGCCGCCAGTTTCCAATGCTAACTATTTTCTTGTTTACCCCACGAGATTCTTGAAATCATTGCATGCATGTCATACATCTCGTTGCATTACAGGTATCCCCTTGACAGGTTGCTTACTGTTCTTCGCTGTTTATTTCAGCACTATGAACCCTGAATCATCAACCGAGGCATCTATCAAGGCTCTTCAGGCGCAGAACGCCCAATTTCAGGCGCAGAACGCCCAATTTCAGGAGCTGATCAAGGGCTTGGCTCAGGGTCAACAAGAGTTGAAGACCATGCTGCTGAAGAAGACTAAGAAGAAGAGGAGGACTGTGCTATTTAACACTGGGCGCAGACTCGGGAACACTTTGGTTGAAGCTGAAAGGACTCCTCCATCTGTGACGGAAGGTAGTCACCAAGAAAGGGAGGTCCCTACTCCCGTGGGCTCTGATACTGAAACAGACTTCAATGACGAACAGTACCCTCCTGCTGAAGACCGGTACAAACAGCTGGAAGACAGATTAAAGGCTATGGAGGTTCAGCAAGTGCCTGGACTGGATTTCGGAGACTTGGGGTTATCTACTGGGGTGGTGATTCCACACAAGTTCAAGGCACCTGCCTTTGTGAAGTATGACGGGGCTTCCTGTCCCAAGATGCACCTCCGTTCTTATGTAAGGAAGATCCAGCCTTACACAGCAGACAAGAACCTTTGGATCCATTTCTTCCAGGAGAGTCTTTCAGGGACTCACCTCGATTGGTTCTATCAGCTGGATGGAATCAGCATTCGTAACTGGGAGGATCTGGCCACTGCTTTTTACAAGCAGTATCAATATAATGCCGACCTTGCCCCCACACGTACCCAACTTCAGGGTATGTCGTTAGGTGCAAGTGAAGGTTTTAAAGAGTACGCTCAGAGGTGGAGAGACCTAGCTGGCAGAGTGCAGCCACCGTTGACTGATCGGGAGTTGGTAGACACGTTCTTGGGGACCCTATCTGGTCCATTCTTCAACCACTTGATTGGGAATTCTGCTGCTGGGTTTACAGATCTAATCTTGACCGGAGAAAGAATCGAAGCGGGCATCAAGTCAGGGAAAATACAGAATGGTGACTCCTCGAACACTGAAAAGAAACCATCCAGGAGGGAATCTAGTGCTGTCAACGCATTAGCTATCGCAAAACCGGCCGTTGCTCCTCAGCGCCACCATCAACAAAGGGAAGAGAGACCTAAGAGGCAATTTACTCCCCTCGGCATGACCTTGTCACAAATATTGCCACAGTTGCTGGAAACCAAGTTGGTAACCCTCATGGACCCTCCAAAGAATCCTAACAGGACACCCTCGAGGTACAATCCCAATGCTCGCTGCGCCTATCATTCCGACAGCCCGGGGCATGCTACAGATGACTGTTGGACTTTGAGAAACAGGGTTCAAGATCTGATTGACGCAAAGGAAGTCCAGCTCGACTCTCCAGAGGCTCCCAATATGATCACTGCTCCCTTGCCAAGACATGGCTAGGATTAGTTTTTGTTCATTCAAATATTCAAGTTGTAATTTTCTTTCAATTGTTCAAACATTTTATTTCATGTCAAACTTGGTTATTTCATTAATGCGTTACACATGTCTGTTTTGAAGTAATTATTTCATATTCACTATGTGCAAATTATTTTCATTTTTTTTTCTGATGATCAACGTTCGACTAATAATTCTAAGCCTCTTGAGGGAGGATGACGAAAACGATACCACGATTTACAGTATGCTTTTGAACAGACCCCGCTGATGAGGTACAGGCATTGTTTCAACCCCTAAACACTGGAGTTATAAGGATGATAATCCCTCGCCAACCCATCAGAGCCAAAGGAGTAGGAGTTTTATTTTCGAAAATCAAAACCCTTAATCATAACCTGGGGCAGGGTAGTTCTCTCAGTTGATCCAAGTGCACAATGAATGGCACCAAATGAGTTTTTTCAAAAACAAAAGACAGTGATGGTTCCGAACAATCATAAGGACAGGCAGTCATTATCAAAAAAAAAATCATAAACGAAAAGCCCAAGAAGTCAAAACCTATGAAAAGAGACTTACGAAACTGGGGCATCCCGCTGACTGTAATTCCAAAAAGGAAACAGTTCAGGCAAAAAAAGAAAGGGATAACAAAAATCAAGAAAGAGGTCTCACAAACCCTCAACAAAAAGTGACTGCCTAGTCAGAATAAATCATCAATGTTTGGACCATCACCGGAAAATCAGAGCAAAGACTCAAACAAGGTCTAACGTATGATCAGCTAAGGTTAGGTTTGGAGAACATCACGAAGAGTGGGTGGGTACAAATAATTTGAGCCTTTACCCTTTGTTTCTTAAACCGTGAACCAGGCCACGTTATAACCCTCAAAAGTCCTAGCTGAAGCATGGGTTAGTTTGAAAGCATACTGTTACAAAAGGTATCCTGACTCCTGAAGGCCTCCTCTGGTTCAGTTAAATCGTCCCAAGATTTTCCTGATTGCTTATCCAGTGGAAGACATTTCAAGACCTAGACCGGTTCAGTTAAATCATCCCAAGATTTTCCTGATTGCTTATCCAGTCAAAGGCCTCCTCTGGTTCAGTTAAATCGTCCCAAGATTTTCCTGATTGCTTATCCAGTGGAAGACATTTCAAGACCTAGACCGGTTCAGTTAAATCATCCCAAGATTTTCCTGATTGCTTATCCAGTCAAAGGCCTCCTCTGGTTCAGTTAAATCGTCCCAAGATTTTCCTGATTGCTTATCCAGTGGAAGACATTTCAAGACCTAGACCGGTTCAGTTAAATCGTCCCAAGATTTTCCTGATTACTTATCCAGTCAAAGGCCTCCTCTGGTTCAGTTAAATCGTCCCAAGATTTTCCTGATTGCTTATCCAGTGGAAGACATTTCAAGACCTAGACCGGTTCAGTTAAATCGTCCCAAGATTTTCCTGATTACTTATCCAGTCAAAGGCCTCCTCTGGTTCAGTTAAATCGTCCCAAGATTTTCCTGATTGCTTATCCAGTGGAAGACATTTCAAGACCTAGACCGGTTCAGTTAAATCGTCCCAAGATTTTCCTGATTGCTTATCCAGTCAAAGGCCTCCTCTGGTTCAGTTAAATCGTCCCAAGATTTTCCTGATTGCTTATCCAGTGGAAGACATTTCAAGACCTAGACCGGTTCAGTTAAATCATCCCAAGATTTTCCTGATTGCTTATCCAGTCAAAGGCCTCCTCTGGTTCAGTTAAATCGTCCCAAGATTTTCCTGATTGCTTATCCAGTGGAAGACATTTCAAGACCTAGACCGGTTCAGTTAAATCGTCCCAAGATTTTCCTGATTGCTTACCCAGTCAAAGGCCTCTCTGGTTCAGTCAGATCGACCTTAAGATCTCCCTGATTCTTATCCCAGTAGAAGACACCCCAGATTTTTCTCAACGAGCGTTGTTGAAGTTAAAGTCGCCCAAGGCTCTCTTACCATTCATGCTAAGGAAGTAATCATCCCTGGTTCTTTCATTGCTGTTTGAAGCTCCAGACTCAGCTCCTGTAACCAGTCAGGACACATCTAAACATCAGCTCCTGCAACGTGTCAGGTACTCATTTTTCTGTTTTGCAAGTATGCAGGTTCTCGCTAAAGAATCTCCTACGCGATCAACATCCAGATGGCATCTATAAGCCCATCATCCAATCCAGCAATCTCCAAATGGCATCTATAAGCCCATTCCCACCACACTGTTACCATGTGAGCGCAAATTTCCGGGCACTCTAGTGTCCAATCATCTTCTACCCTCGGATTACGAAAGGCACGTCAGCCAATCTGCATCCTCAGGTCTAAGAAGATTGAACAGGGGCAACTGTTATACCCCAAAATTTGCCCTCCCATATTCCTCAAGAAATTGCCAAGCCAAGCTACAAAATTCCCCAAGGGTTGTGCAGCTCAACTGTTTCCTATACAGTCAAAATTAGGGTTTTGAGTCTGATCAAGAAAAGGAAGTGTTCAAAGGCCCAATCAAGTCTCATATGCTTACAAAGATGGTCAAGCATCCTCATATCAAGTTTCAAGGCATTCAGCACAAGATTGCACAGTCAAAACCCTAAATTGCACTACAGTCAACTGTAGGGGCAAAATGGTCATTTGGCAGTCAAAAGTTCAAATTTTTGGTCAACATGTCATTTTGAAGCCACAAACATCATTTGATCAATGCTTGATCATGATTCTCAAAATTTGGCTCAGAAATCATCAAAGATGCACAGGTTGCTATATTTGGACAGCTGAAAAAGTCAACTGAAATTGACCAGGGCATAACTTTCACATGGATTATCAGAAAAATTCCATCCAAAGCTCATTTTGAAGAGAAAGACATTTCCTACAACTCATCTTCATACTTCAAGTCCAAGAAATGCTCTCACAAAAAGTTATCAATTTCAACATTATAGGTCATTTTCAAAAGTCAACAAAAAGGGACTTTAAGTCAAAGGCCATAACTTGAGATTGGTAAATCAAAATGACATGGGACCAAAGGCATTGGTTAAAGGACTCAAAGACCTTTCCAAAATGTCCAAGAACATGTGAAAAGCTTAAAAATTGAGCAAGTTATGCCTTGTAGAAGTTGGGAAATTTTTGTGAAATGGCAAAAGTCAACTATCCTTGAAAATCCAATTTTGACAAAAGGGCCCCATTTTTCTCACTTTGTCCATCCTTGTCATGCCACACACGTGGCCCATGGTTGATTTCAAGACCAAATGTTGACTTTTTTATTTTATTTAATTTTTGATGATTTAATTCATTTTAATTCATTGAAAATTCAAATAAAATTTAAAAATCAATGAAATGGTGTCATATGAACTTGGACAAGTTCTATGTATCATGAACCAACTCAAAAATCAGGCCAAGGTTCATTTACACACTAGGTCTAGGTTTTGGCTAGAAATTAGGAAAAAATGGTTAATGAACAAACCCTAAGGCCAATTCTCTAACAAGCATGAATTAAGGAGAGTTAGCAAGCCTATTCAATTCTATGATGATCACTGAGTCCAACCCTACCTAGAACATAGCCAAAAGCTCGCTGAAAAGGCCATTGGCAATTTGAAAAATGGACCATAAAATGCAAATCTGATTTCAAAGCTAGGGATCTTTTCAAGCCAAAATTTTTGTACCAATAGCTTCCTGAGACAATTCTAAACGCATTTCAATTCATAACAACACTCAAAGCTCTTTGAACTGGTAGTTACAAGTGAAACTGTACAGCAAATTTTTTGAATTCGTGTTCTTGATTCTAAGCCTCTTTTTGCACTTTTAATTACATATTCATACTCATGATGAAGTTTCCAAGCTGTCCATGGTATTTAATTGCATTTTCATAAGCCATACACGATTTTGCCATTTTCGAATTCTAGGGTTACAGTGTTCTTAAATTGGGGGTTTTGAGTAGAGGTAAAATTGGAGCTTCAGAGCAACACCATCACACTCAGCATCTTGAGACGAAGAAAAAGACATACTCGCGCCTAATTTATATTAGGAAATGAGCTATTCGCTATTTTTTTGTAGCTACCCTAACACTACGTTTCAAAACCGTTGCTGTATTTGTTTGTGTTACAGGGGATACGAGGAAGAAGAAGACGTGTCAACTGGTGATTGATTCGTTCAAAATTCGCGCGCGTTTGACCACTATGCATTGATTATTCTTTTTATTATTTATTAACTATTATATGTTAATTGAAAGTGAAATGGCTCAGTGGCAAGGGATAAGCGTGTTAACCACAATGACCTGGGTTCAAGTCCCAGGTCTTGTAAAATTTCCATATTATTTTTCATTTGGTGATTCCATGCAGCGCTCATATAAGGACTCACCATGCACTGCAAAGTCAGTTCATCCACGTGTCCCAGATGATCATCCAAGGGTCCAGAACCAAGGCATAGGATGGATGCAAGTCAACAGGCGCACACCTGAGTGGAAAAGTCAATAAATTGCCAGCAAATGGGCCAGGCTTGCACCTCCAAATTCAAATCCACACCCCCTGGTTCTATCTTTTTTTTCTTTTTTTTTCCAATTTTCTTTATATCTTATTATTTTTAAATTTACTTGTGTTTTTATTTTCTGATTTAATTAATTTCTACAAAAATATAAAAAAACATTAAAAATACAGAAAAGGCAAAAAAAAATATAATTAATTTTGATTCTTTTATAAATAAATTAAAATATAACTCATTTAGTTTAATTAGGTCTTAGTTTTAATTTTAATTCTTTTTTCATAATAAAAATCCAAAAAAATGTAGAATTAGGTTAATTATTAATTTTTTATTTTTTTTCTTTTTTTTAATTTTCTCCTTTTTCTCACAATATTATTATTTATCATTTATTTTCTATAAATCAAAAATTGTACATAATTAGTTTAGAAGTTAATTAGGTTAGAAATTAAATCTTTTTTCATAATAAACTTAAAAAACATTAAAACTAGGGTTTAGCACTTTAATTCTAATTAATTTTTTTCTCTTTTTCTTTTAAACCTACAAAACACAAAAAACATTATTTTTCATTTAATTTTTAATTTCCTTGATTAATTTTAATTATTTGTAAAAGGGTCCAACGCCCTAATTTTGTTTAGTCTTTATTTCGCGCATTTATTTTACATTGTTTAAATACCTCTGTATATGCCCCAAAGCCTTGTAATAAGTTTAGATTTATTTCTCGCACTTTTTATTTATTCGCTTTATTTTACTTTCAGTCAAATCGGGTTCGGTTTTTTTGGCGATGTGGACCCGCGCCAGTTGTAATAGTTAGATTTAAATTCCCGCACCTTTAACTGTTAATAAATATGCATGAAAGAATGAATGCCCGAAAATAAAATTGAACCGTTAGATCACCAATGCATGACAAGACAAACAATGAACTGAAAATGACACACAATTCGCACACACCACCCCTAGGGTACGCCTCACTGTTGCCTTTCGAAAGGTGGTCGTCGAGTATAGGACGTTTTAGTAAGTCCTTATGTCCATGACATGATCCAGCTGCCTCGAAACGGTTGCCTCGGAAAATAAAGGATCAATGGCATAAGGGTAGCTTCTAAGGTGTCCTACTGTTGCTCTGGTGACCACCACATCCCTAAAACTCGAATTGACCCGAACACCTCCAACGGTGGTGCTACCTACCTCTCAATGGTGGGATAGCACTACCTTCAAGGACTTTTACACAGACGAATTCCTTAGGGTAGGTAGGTTCTCAAGGGTACTTGCTCTAATTTCAAACAAATCAAAATACCTTTCACACCGACACACTTTCAAAAAACTTTCAAAGCAAACTTTTCAAACACTCTGACGTACGAGTCGATCTGAAATTTTTCAAAGAAACTTTTTTTAAACCCACATTGAAAAGCAAGCAAACATTTTTGAAAACACATTGAGCAAGTATCTAAGAGCCCATGGATAACCATGGATAGAAAGGGTGCTAACACCTTCCCTTTCTATAACCTACCTCCCGAACCGAGAGCAATCTCTATAAGGAATTTTTCTGTGCTTTTGTCCTTTCCATTTGGAGAAAATAAAAGACGGTGGCGACTCTTGCTTCCGCGACATTTCGCGAACCAGCTTTAAAAACAGTCAGTTCCAGATCCACCGATCACAATAATCAAAGAAATTATTATATTGAGTGGCAAAATTAAGATTTAAGAAAGAAAGACATTCCATGACCTCTAAAATTTCATGACACATTTTCTATTGATGGAGAAAGAGATTATTACCTAAGTGCTTGTCTGTTCCTTGACGCGGAAACTTACGGAGAACATATCTCACTGAAACCGAACTCAATCCTCTCATCTTAACTCTGACACCAATCTTCACGAGACGGCTCTTGACCAATTCCTTTTGTATCGTACCTGGTCGAGTTCTACCTTGGACTTCCCGCCCGACTTTCAATCTATTTCTTATAAACCTGATCCACATCCAACAACAGCAGTCTCTGTTGATCCTCTTTTCCTAGTTAGATCAGAGCAAGACCTGTTAGAATCATCCCCAACATTTCCTTATTTAGTCAGGCCCAAGGTTAACCACAGGAGCAACCTTGGTTTTTCTTTACTCTCTAGCCCTACCTGAAACATTTACATTTCAAGTTCAATCTGAACCCTACTAAACGATTCCTCCCGGAATGAAAAGTACGCTTTATCGTTCCACTTCTTTCTGAACTCAGACAAGATTTCACTCGAGTTCAAGCTTTCGTCACTTAGTCAGAAGGGATCACCTCGACATGTCAAAGAACCAGCGCTACCATACCTTGGTCATCTCCGCTGGGCGGGGCTCACCGCAAACCTACTTCCTCTTGGATCCTTTCCCACTGCCCTTTTCTTTCCAATTTCAACTCCAGTGGCCTGGTTCTTTTCTATGTAATTCTTTGAGTCGTTTTGTGTCTACCGCCTCATCCTCAGCCTCTTCCTACCTAAATAAGGCCCCCCTAGTCCTTCTTATCTATTCCATAGAAAATGAAAGATTCATTCTTTAGCCAGATCAACATCCTTCTTCCTATGACCTATCTCCAGATCAAGATCCTAACATGATTAAAGCCATAACTCTACTATTGAAGTACTTAGTAATCCTACTTCCAATTCACTATCTACTTCCTTCGTCAGCCCTCCTCCATAGCTACCTTTGAAGGGAAAGCTATCTAGACCAATCCTAGTAATTAATTTAATATGAGGGACAAAGGCCACTCAGGTCTATATATAGAAAGGAGGCTGGATTGGAAGATTGAGAGACCCGGGACTGTGCAGGTTTGTAGAGAGGCTAGAGAATTCCTTTCACAAAAATAGAATAGTAGGTAAGATTCACTAGCTAGAAGTTGACTGATAAGGGTAGAGTTTGCAGTAATCGATGAGAGAATGGTAATGCTAAAGGTAGGAAGAAAGAAGGCTCATTCTATGCTGACCACTTACTATGGCTCTTCTCTCATTTGATTTGAGAATCTTATTTAAGCCATAGGCTATCGATTGGGGGATGAAAGCATGCCTTTGTTGGTCACCATCACCACCATCGTTAACATCGGTACACTCCTAAATAAGGCCTACCTCCCTTCCATTCTACCAGAGCAGCGATGAGAACAGAGACTAAATTAGCTAAGCAATGCATCAACGGGAGGATTCTAAAATTATCTTCTCATATGACATTCTACTTTGAGCAAGTCACTTATGCCTATTCCTTGATAGGAGAGGGAAAAGCATTAGGCCGGCCAGTACCAGAACGATGATGAATAAGTCTGAGGTGGGTAGGTGGGAATCTGAGGATTAAACTTCTGTTGATGAATGCATTCATACCATCATCTCTATCCCTTGCTCATTATAGGCCAAGCTCTTCCCTTATTAAAGTACTTTGCCTTCGGCATCTCACTTGAATTGGAGAATGTATTAAGCATAGGATCATCCAGAGTCTGTAAAGTCTACCTCGCTTAGCTCAACCTTATCCATAGACGATCTCTATCTCTTCATTGCTATGGTACTCTTTGTAGTAGGTAACTTTCTATACCTGAGCCACTTTACTAACCCTTAGCTTGTGTTCGATACCTCACGCCTTCACTTAATCCAAAAGCTTGGCTTGCTTCGTGTTCCAACTCAGCGATATGAATACCATCGTTAGCAATAACTTCCCATTCGCCTAATCCCTTTATCCCCTCTCCCAATCCCTTCTTTCAGTTGAATGTTTGCAAAGTCCGATAGAGTGGAAGAGAGAGCGGGATTAAGAGACTTAGAGGGCGTATGCTACTAAAGTCCTAACATGGGGGCATAGCGTTTTGACTATATCCTTCCTTACTTGTCGGCGTAACGACAGCTAATGATTTAATACCTAGCTTATTGATGAATTCGGCGTAAGAAGTCAATACTTCCACTTATTCCCTAGAATAGAAGACATGGAGGCCTTACAACTTTTTAGGATCTATTACCTGCATGACAGGAATATTAAATAGACATGAAATCAACGGGAAGCCTATTCCTACCCTAGTTTATTGGCTCTTAGGTCGGTGAAACTGTCCCTATAGCTAAATTCAAGCCAGGAGTTCGCGTTTTAGTTTGAGTTCAGGACAGGAAAGTATGGGACCTAATTAAATGGAGTACTTGTGCCCACTCTCGACGCCTACTTTATTAAACAAAGGACAGGGTAGGCATACTCTTCGACAGACAGAAGGAAGGATTGGACTGGTGCTATAGCTTTCCCTTTTTCTAGCCAAGTAGGTTTTCTTGAAGCACAAGCCATTCTAAGAGCGCAATTCAAGCCTTAGCCTGAAAAAGGCTAAAGACTGTTGGGAGAGTCCTGGGCGGTCCGGCGACCATTTCCCCTTTTCTTTTGGATGTAGTTATTTCCTTACATATAGAGGAATCAAGGAGATTCGTATACGCCCAGAAGCTCGCAAGACCCACGGCGCCTTGCTACAATAACGAGTGGCTAGTTCGTTCAATATCTAGGGGATACCCGTCTACTTTGTTTCACCAAGCAGACCCCACGTACTTTAATTGTCCGTTTGCTACTACGAACCCGACCCATAGGCCCATACCTTTCTCGACCGAAGCCATAAGTAGTAGTTTAACGCTTGATCGAAGCGGCAGTTACCATGCCCGACCCAACTATCCCAGGGCAGAAGGACGCAAAAAGCCCAATGTTACAGGGGCTTGGGATGCCTCACCAGGATGAGGCGGTAGCACTTGGCGTGAGTGCGCTAATAAACCAACCCATTTGATAAGAAACCCTATCGAGTGTACACTTTCGGTTAAGTGAAGGTATAGACCGAACCAGCTCACTAACGAAATTTAAGATCGGGGAATGTTACCCGAAGCATATCTCGTTGGATGGATGTCGTTGCCGCAGAGTTAGATTTTATGGGACTTTCACAAAGCGGACTACTATCAGTAGTATATGCCTTCCCTGGGAAAAGCGGTAGAACATCCTGATCTCAAAGGAGAGCCTTGCTTTTTCTGTGCTGAGTCTATAAGCAAAGAGGGGGTGCCCAGTACACTTGAGATGCGTCCCAAGTTCGCCAATGACCAGTACTGCAACTGAAAGCCAGGGTATCTTACCCTAAAAGGCAGAGTTGGAGGACTTTCTTGGTTCAAATCCAATAGTAGCTAGAACCAGTGAAAGGGTAGTTCACCAGACCCGCTCACGATAATGCGAATGAAACGGCAGATAAGCCTATTACTGGTTACGGTGATAAGATCCTAACAAACGGCCGGTCGGTTTACATTTACAATAGAAAAAGAAAAGATAAGGCAATTAAGGGATGAAAGATAGCGGCAGACTAAGGAGTAAAGACTGACTCTTTCTCTTCTATTCTATGGAACACATTTAAAGACTGACTGACCTACTAGAGGGAATAATTACTCCTATTGACCGAAGGCTAAAGGACTCCTATTCTTTTTTCACAATCTCCGATCAGATGTTAGGAATCGATTGCAGCGAGAAGCCTCTCTTGGCCAAGAAGCAAGAGTTCCGGTGCGGGAGTAAGATTCTTATCCAATCTGTCTATTAGTGGAATCCCCTAAAATAAATCTTAATCTCGTGTAAATGAAGGGAAATTTGATGGCTTAAAGGAGCTTTTAAGCCACTCTTCTAATTCCTCTTGGGTTATTTCCGATCGGGTCTTGCCAGGGGTTGGTGCATTGATACCGAGAATACGCTGTTTGAAAGGTAACTTGATCTAGATCCGGAGTCTAATTTGCACTTTATGGTACAACTTTTTATCCTTTAAATAAGAGGAGGTGGTCAAGACCTTAGGCAGCTCGACGCATCTAGTTTCGGTCTTGCTAACGGGCGACAAAAGGATGTTGGCCTTCCCATTTGAAGCGGAGAAGGGGACCCCACAGAGATCTACCTGGCCTCGCCAGCCAGTCTACTGATTGTCCATATAAAGTATTCTGCAAGCTTCTGGGGCAGGTCGCCTCTTATTTAATCGTATATATATAATGGAATATATAGTTGGGGATTGATCGCTAGTCTTTTAATCCACAAAAACCTCCTAAATACCTACCTTGGCATCTTTAATTGAAAAATGCGTATGGTAAGTAAGAATAAGAATGAACGGAAGGATGGGTCGATTAGATTAAGAGGAAGGAGGAGTAGGCATCGACCTAGTTAGTCGTTCTGAGTGAAGCTGAGGAGGTTCTTGGACTAGTTTATCATGTATATAAATAATAAGGCTCCTTCTTTCTAGAAAGGGTAGTTTTTCCTGCCTATCTGTTCCTATGTGTGAAAACAAGTATGTGAACAGAACATCTTTCAAACATAGAGATTGGGTTGGCGGTCAGTAAGGAAAGCCGGGTGTGGCGATCCGATCAACGAAAATAAATCCTGAAATTACATATATAATGATAGAAGGAATTGTTCAGTAGGCTAATCTTGACAGTTTCCATTTTCGATTGAGAAAGCGGCAGTCCCAAAGAGCTCTACAGTAGTGCCTCCTTGCTTGGTCTCAACAATTTGGCTTTAACGAAGACTTTCTAGAACAAATATTAAACCTTCACTCTTTGCCAAGATAGTACGAATGAAGTTATTAGTGCTACCTAGCCCCGTCTAGATGGAGAATCTCTTATATGATATAAGTTGTCGCTTCGCTCGAGTGACTACGTACCTGCCCCTTCGACATAGATGATTGGACTGTCTTTCTTTGGCCTATAAGAATGGCACTTGCCTTTTCTTGGTCGGTTCGAATCCGGCCCAGTCCTAGGTACGCACGTAACAGACGTTCGTATGAACTAGAACCTTTCTTTTGATCAATAGAACAGGAAGAGGAGTCAGCCAAAAAGAAAGAAAACAAAAAGTAATGACCACCAAGATAATGCATATATTATTTAATATATGGCCCATTTTTTCAGATAATTGTTGTTTTTATCTTTCATATCCTTTTTATTTGTAAGTCTGGCTCTTGGTAATATTTTTTATCTTAAAAGCAGTATTCGCGTACAATTCCGCTTTAGGGCTGCCAGTTGAATTTCGGGCTTCCTGGAATTAAATTTTTGTGAAGGGATTGTATCCCGGTAACTAGGCCCCCCCACAAACGGTTCCCGACATATCTGAAACTCTATTATTAAAACAAATCGCGGAGAACTCTTATATCATTTTATTTCTTACTTTTTTAATAATATTCCTTCTGAGTTGTTCCGTTGTTTTTTTTAGTCAGACTTCTAGAACTAGAATAAATCCGACTAAGGAAGAAGAAGCAAAAATAGGTTTCTTTTTGGGGCAAATTTCTTTTCCCGTGGCCTGCTTCATTTCTCTATTTTTCCTATCTTATAGCGGGTTGGCTCTAAATAATGAGCTGAACATTATTTATTGCTTTTGCCAGAATATTAGCTTCGGGCTTGCTATGACGTTTGAAAGTGGTCATGAGGGGATACACTTAACAGTCTACCCCCCCCCCCCCCCCCCCCCCCCCTCTTACCTAAGAAGGTAGCTTGTCTCACCCAGGAGGTGGGAACAGTTTAAAACAAAGTGGCAAACGGGTGAGAGGGCCTTCGATTTTGATTCTTTTTCTTGAGGGGGATTCTGTCTGTCAGAAATAACTGAGTATGTAGTATCGATTATAAGTTAGGTCTGATGTGAAAAAGATACAACTTTTTTTTAATAAAATATACGCAATATTTTACATCGATTATAAGTTAGGTCCGATATAAAAGATATGATTTTACATAGGTGGCCATATTGGTCTGATGTAAAAGATGTGTTTTACATCAGTTGCCTTAATTGTCCGATGTAAAATGTTTGTAATTTTTAGGAAAAAATTGACTATTTTTCAGCGGATTCCCTGTAATTTTTTTGGTACCTAATTTTTCATATTTTCCCAACATTACACAGACTATATTTAGGTAGCTATTTTCATATTTTTTAACCAAACTAATTTCATTCCACCAAATCTATGATGCACTATATTCTTCAAAATAAATAATTGAGTTACAACATGAACAATTGTATTATAAAATTATAAGGAAGTTTACACGATGCACTACAATAACAAAAATACAAAAATATTCAACCATTTATAAGTCTTTTCCCACACTTGAATTACCAATATGAAATCCACAAGTAGATGAGTTGTAGCTTCGGTAGACAACACAAAAATCACATTCGCTGACAATAAATAATAACATCAAATCACACACACATATATATATATATATATATATATATATATATATATATATATATATATATATATATATATATATATATATATATATATATATATATATATATATATATATATATATATATATATATATATATATATATATATATATATATATATATATATATATATATATATATATATATATATATATATATATATATATATATATATATATATATAATTTGTAACTAGGGTCACCTACATAAGTCAAAGGATTCTATGATGTTTGATTTTGAATGGTATCTAGTATCTATGGGCAAACTTTCTTCGTAATCCAGATAACAAAACTAATTCCCTCATTTTCATTCTATCTAAACAATTTAATAAAAGCATGATAAATACTAAATATGTATGTGATTGCAAAGATGAAATCATTCATCCGGTTAATATTGAAGGGGGAATCATCCTCAGCTAAATACATATGTTAAGGCCAATAACCGTCTCCATTATGATTGGAAAGCATTTTATTATGTTATACAAACACAATAATTAAAATAACCCAGGCAACGATGAGTTTTTAGAATAGGTCAAACCAGATTAACAAAGCTTTGTGAGACTTAAAAATCCATTTTCATGTTAACTTACTAACAAAGAGATGGAAAACTCGTTTAACAAGCAATTGTGACAAAGAAAATATGGAATGGAAATTAGTGAAAGTGAAAACAGGAAACATGGAAGAAAGCAGACATTAAAATCTTAAAGAATCATGTTTTATCCAAACCCAAAGCTCACTGTCATTTAAGCAAGTACTACACACACACACACAAAACAATCATCTAACAATAACTACTCTTCCTACAAAAATTATGATACCTCACATGTTTTACTATTTCTTCTTTTCTTTGTTTTTTCAGGTATTCGGTGCGGTAACAACTAGGTATCAGAGCCAATGGAGATCTAAAAATACTCTCATCCTAATCCTACACACACACACATAAGTGTCGTCTACCAAAGCAAAACTAGTTGGAAATACTTCAAGCACCCCAAAATGCAAAATGCCGGCACGTATAACCTATAAAATATAGTACCACTTCACAATTTCAATATCATCAAAATCATATTCCAACAAAATTCAAAACTCATAGAACTTTCAAATCACTGCATTATAAGCTCAATCCTACTAATTTATACAAAATCAACAAAAATACGAATCACCGATTCATAGTAACGCTAAAAACACTTCTATTCATGCAAAAATTATTGAAAAATTAAATTGAATATATGAAAAATTAAACTGAATCTATGAAAAATTGTTGAACAAAGCAGAAAAAAGAAAATGAAGTGAATCGAGACCAAATAAACATAGAAATGAGAATGAAAAAAATAAAATGAGAAGAAACGACAAAATAGTATATACGATTACGCACCAATGAACAAAGAGCTCTGATCTATCACACATATCTCTCTTTCTCTAATTATTTCTCTGTGTGTGGCTCTGAGAGAGTGTTAGTTTGGGTTTTGAAATAGAACGAAAGAAACGGTGGTGACAGAGTTATTCGCTGGAGAAGCCGCTAGAGAAGTCACATCCAGTCGAGATGAGCTGCACCGAAGGTGGTTCGGAGGGCTTACGAAGGCAAGGCGGAGATGGAGGTGAAAAAGATGGAGTTCGTAAGGAGACAGAGACAAAGGCGAGAGAGAAGGTTTGAGAGAATGTAAAAGTGAAAGGACAAAATATTAGGATTAGGGTTTTATGAAAATAAGAGGAGGTTTTTACATCGGTTGGCCAATTGGCCCGATGTAACGACCAATAAAAAATTCACCTTATTTACAAAACTATCACCATTTTTTTGTTTTTTATTACTGGAAGCTTTTACATCGGTTGGGACAATAAACCAATGTAACGTCCAATTTTTATTTTATAAAAAAAATCCACCTTATTTACAAAAAAACCACCGTGTTTTTATTTTTTATCACTGGAAGCTTTTATATCGCTTGGGACATTAACCCGATGTAACATCCAATTTTTTATTTATCCATCTTATTTACCAAACTACCACCGTGTTATATTTTTCCCTAAATCAAATATTTTTCATATCATTGGAAATAAAGGTCTGATGTAAAATCTTTTGACAAATATTTTTTATATCATATATTTTTATACTTGATATAAAGACCTTTTCTCAAATGTCATATTTTTAGTAGTGAAAGTGGGAGGGGTGGGTGTTCACATGTTAGAGGAGGAAGAGCACCTGACTAAGGAGAGAGAAATATCTTTGAAAAATGAGAGGATTTCGTTTGATCCCATTTTTTATTCATGTGCGAAGCACTATACTGAGGGACACGTGTCATCTCCTGTGCCCTTGGATCCCTGGCCCCTGATCATGCGTTGACTCCCTAGTATGCAAAATTGGTGGCTCTGCATGAGTTAACCTTTTCCATTTGACCTTGGATTCGTTGAGCCTCCAGATATGGGCCTCTCCCCTTGTTTTACTTACCCATACCCTCTTATTTATTCACAAAACTAACTAAATAGTTCTCGTTGACTACAATAGATGTGTGGAGTACTAATACCTTCCTTGCACATAATCGACTCAAAAACTTGAATTTGGTTGCGACAATCATATTTTTATTCTTTTAGTATTTTATTGACATTTTCCCTTTCAAAAATAAACTTTGGTAAC
The DNA here is from genome assembly GCA_948472305.1 of Vicia faba. Classification (NCBI taxonomy): domain Eukaryota; kingdom Viridiplantae; phylum Streptophyta; class Magnoliopsida; order Fabales; family Fabaceae; genus Vicia; species Vicia faba. Next base: position 588,515,418 of record OX451741.1, read on the forward strand.
GACTTTGTTGTATTACGAGCATTTGTACGCTCGAGTATTTTTTGCTCCGCTTAAACTATGGAACAACAACCCTTAAAACCATTTTAAATAAAAATGCCAAACATGAAAAAATGTGTCCCGACAATCAGATATTGTTTCTATTTGTCACTTTTGTTTCATAATCGACAATTAATCTTTTATAAAATAAATCTAAAGACTTATATCAATATTGTCTAAACTAAAACAATTAATATAATTTAAAGAGAATTGTTGTCCTTACATTATAGTCGTGTATGATTAATGTTATTTGAACATCTAAAAATTGACATTGTATTTTAATAACGTATAAAAAGACACATCATTTATAACTATTAATGTGACATGTGAAAAAAAATTACAAAATTACAAAATAATAAAATAGTATATATTGTATAAATATATGGTGTCCCACACTAACATATTTCTATTTATATTTATGAAAATGAAAGTTGGATGTTTATGTAATTTGAATTTAATAGTCTAAATAAATTTTATAAGGTCGGTTAATCATAACCGTTAAAATTTTAATAATATTTAATTTTTATTTTAATTATTTAAAGAATAACGGTTGTTAATGATTGCGATATGATGGTATAACAAAGCATATGAATTAATCTCATCTAATTTACCTACAAATTACATTAAAATTCTAAAATTAAATTCTTTTAACAAATATAAAATAACAAAACAACACATACTTAAGATTCAACAACTATATTTTTTCCCACAGTATCCTTTTACATAAATAAAACTCTATTTTTATAAAAATACATTAAACTTTCACCATTATTACTTCCCCAATTAGTCTACTAACACGACAGCTAAGCATGATTAGGCAAATTTATCATAAAAAAACAACCTCACACGTGACAACACACATAGATACCGTCTCTAGAGTTTCAAGGAACAACACAACATTACATACATACACACACAGTACTTTTTTTCCTTCCAGTTCAGTTGATAGATAGTAATAATAATTTCACAGCTCACCTCTCACCCCATCATCAAATCAAAAAGGAAAAAAATAATTAATTACGTCACATTCATATCAAGCTCTAAGAAAAATCCCAAGAACCTTATTACTACTACCTTACAATTACATTACAGAATTGAATTTATGAAATTTATGTTTTTGTTTGTTTATATACACATATATTCATGCGTTGTAAGGTTGTATCTATTACCAACCACTGATAACTCCATCGTTTCTTCTTCTTTTTCTTCTTCTACCTTTTCATCTTCTTCATCACAGTTTTTGTTCTTCTTTACATAGATAGCTCCATCTTATCTTAGATTCATTCATTCATAACCACTCACATTTTCAACTCCTCGTATAGATACTCTTGTTTTTTTCTGACAACTTCCTAGATTTATGCTCTCTTAAAGATCTATAACCGTTTTTGTTTTTGTTTCTTCCTATGTTTGTGTCTCTTCACTTATGAAACTGCTGTTTCTGAGATCTGGAATTTCAAGGTTTTTCAGTTGAGGTTAGTTTTTTTTTTTTTTTAATTATTGTGTTTTATGAATTAGTTATTAATTGATTATTGTATGTTTAGTAGGTTTGGTATTATCTTTGAGAAATGGGTGCTAATTTGAATCCTGAATTGTCTAAGAAGACTGTTTTTGGTGTAAAGGCTTGGGAAGTGATTGCAATTGTTGTTGCTTTGTCAATTATAGTGATTCTGTATGTGGTTTCAATTTGTCTTAGTTCAAGGAAGAAATCTAGGAGAGCTAGAAACAAGATTCCTGTTACTGAGATACCGAATGTGTCGAAAGAAATTAAGGAAGTTATGGTTGAGCAAGTGTCGACGAATGGATTTGCGCCGCGAGATGGAATACTTTTAACCATTCATGATAATTCTAGTGATAAGGAATCTGATAAGGTTATGGTTCATTTAGATTTAGGGAAGAAGATGAAGAATGGTGATAGTAGTAGTCATTTGGAGTCGTTTCATCAGTTCATGGAGAAAGATGGTGGTGGGTCGCATTCGCAATCCGGTGAAGAGGGTAGTTCTGGGACGGTTACTGTGTATAAGCAGTCGTCTTCTTCGTATCCTATAACAACTCCTTCGCCTCTATCTGGTCTTCCGGAATTCTCGCACCTAGGTTGGGGTCATTGGTTTACTTTGAGGGATCTTGAACTTGCTACAAGCCGTTTCGCGAAAGAAAATGTTCTCGGTGAAGGGGGTTATGGAGTGGTATATAAGGGACATTTGATCAATGGGAGTCCAGTTGCAGTTAAAAAGATACTCAATAATATGTAAGTTCCATTATAATGCTGAACCACCGTAATTCTTTTCTTCTTCGAAGTTTTTCGAGTTCACTTATTTGAGTTTATCTGCTAACATAAGCACTTGTGAGACTGCTTGTAAGAGCTTATGGACATGATCATAAGTTTCTTTCAACTTATTTTGTACTCCAAAGTAGTTTAAGAAAACATTTTGACTAAATTTTAGTTTTTGTTAATGAAATAGCTTATACGTAAGTAATTTTATGATAAGTGCTTTTGCGTTCCCTTATTATTATGCTGAAGCTCAACTTTCCATTGTGATTTTGTTGTTGGTATAACAGTGGTCAAGCAGAGAAAGAATTTAGAGTAGAAGTTGAAGCTATTGGCCATGTCAGACACAAAAACTTGGTTCACCTTTTGGGATTCTGCGTCGAGGTATATCCTTATTCTCAATTACTTCGACTGTATTGAGTATCATCTTGACATATATATGAATATGAATAATCTGCTTAGCTAAATTAATTAATTGCTCACAGCATAAATGGTAATTATGATTCGTAATATGAATTGCTTTGCTATTTCGTTAATGTGCTTACCTTCATTAAAACAAATGTATTTTCAGGATATTAGTCTACGAGTATGTCAATAATGGAAACTTGGAACAATGGCTTCACGGAGCTATGCGTCACCATGGCTATCTTACGTGGGAAGCACGTGTCAAGGTTCTCCTTGGCACAGCCAAAGCGTGAGTCTCTCTGCAACTACACCTTTTGTTTTCTTAGTAATCCTTGTATAAAGCAATGTACTTGTTTCAGGCTTGCGTATTTGCACGAAGCAATTGAGCCAAAGGTGGTACACCGAGATATCAAGTCGAGCAACATATTAATCAACGATGATTTCAATGCTAAGGTGTCTGATTTTGGTCTGGCCAAATTATTGGGTGCCGGAAAGAGCCATGTCACAACCCGAGTTATGGGAACCTTTGGGTCGGTATTTCTATGCTAAGTATTGTTAATACTATTTTTTAGACAAACCAATTCTTATATGCTTTTTCTCTCTAAATATTTCAGATATGTTGCTCCTGAATATGTAAATACTGGCCTTCTAAACAAGAAGAGTGATGTATATAGCTTTGGTGTTTTGCTACTGGAAGGAATTATCGGAAGAGATCCAGTTGATTATGGTCGTCCGACAAATGAAGTGAGTTAACTATTTTTCTTATCTTCCATATCTCGTACCCAGTACCATACCTGCACCTATGCATTCCTAGAAACACGTCCCTTTCAAATTCAAGAAACACGAATAACATTCTCAGCAATGGTAGTAACTATCTTGTCTGTATGTTTTTCGTCGTCCCTACTCTATTCTATAAGAAATTGTTTCTTACTTCTTGGCTTCTTGCTTTACACCATTCAATGTGCACCAGCTAGGCAATGTGGGCCATTGTTGCCTTCCTTTTTAACAACACTTTTGAACCTTCTAGGTAAGATGACATATACATCGAATGATGATTACATAGCAATAATTTTCTTTTGTTCTTTTCACTGTTCAACCAAGCACTCTCGTGGAGGAAAATTCATTTCTTCGCACTTTTAAACCTTATCCAGTGCTCTTACATCATAGACAGTTGTCATCCTCGAGATTTTGGTTTTAAACCTTCTACACGGTAACTTCTTATCGATCTTTTTTTATACCATAACTGTGAAACTGCAATGGTCTTAGGTGAATCTAGTTGATTGGCTGAAGATGATGGTTGGAAGCAGGAGATCAGAAGAAGTGGTGGACCCAAACATTGAGGTGAAACCATCAACCAGAGCTTTGAAACGCGCTCTCTTAACTGCTTTACGATGTGTTGATCCAGATTCCGAGAAAAGACCAAAGATGAGCCAAGTTGTACGAATGCTAGAGTCACAAGTTGACCGAAGGCAGAGAAGAAGAAATCAAGGAGGTATTGCAGAAATTGAATCGCATAGGGAATTTTCCGACACGGACATGAGTGAGATTCAGGGTTCTAGAGAAGAGAGCAGAGGGTAGCAAGAACGCATGTAACATGACCCGAAGTCGGAATCTTATGGTTTATTGGGATGTATATAGTGGTAGTTTTTAGCATTTTAGATTCTTGGAATTATGGGCATTGGAAAGGGGTAACACAGTAAGATATGTTTTGTTTTTCCCTTTTATGTGCATGAGTTTTTGTTTTAGTGTCTGTCTGTCTGTCCTATTGTTTCTGTATGAAGGGGGTTATTGGTGTGTACATAATCGGACGATTTCATCGTAAATTTCGACTTTGTTTCTTAAATTTGATCCGTTTAGTGAGATAAAACTTGATCGTTGTTGTAAATTTGTTTAGCTGATAGTAACAGAAAGAAATACTGATATAATGGATCGGGAATGCACTTACTATTATGAAAAAAGTAGATATCACATCTCTAAAATATTTGATTACATCTAAAGTTAATTCAAATTTATTAATAATAATAATAATAATACCAAAATTGCTTTTGATTATATACATTTACCAAAAAAAATTATTTTTTTTCTTTCTCATTTTATAATTTCACTTTATCTATCGCCCAAGCTTCTATTGATATGTGATTAAGTTTAATGAAAAGTAAAAAAAATTGAATCACGGGATTATTCTAATGCATATATTAATGAATTTCTATGTTTTTAAACATATTTTCATTTTTTTTCTTTGTTTTGTTTTTTCAAAATATCGCTGGGTGTTCAAAATATAATTAATTGAATTGTATGTTTGAACTTAATTGTATTGAATTATTAAAAAAAATTGAACCACTTAAATGACTAATAAACTAAACCATTTAACTAAAATAATTTAATTTCAATTTTAAATTGATTTAATTATATAAAATTTTTTTTAATAATTTTTTTTTAAATTTTGTTGTTTTCAGAAAATAAAGAAATTTATTTTAAAAAAACTGGAAAAACATTTCCAGAAAATAAAAAGTTTAAAAATAGATTTTTTGTCGGAAAAAAAAATTGATTTTTTTTTTTGAAAAATTAAAAAAATACAATTTTTTTTCTGAAAAAAAAAAACGTAGAACATAGTTTGGTTCTACATCTAATTCATAGTTTTGATGATAACAATTACATGATTATTGTGAAGAACAATTATGCTCTCTAATCGTTTGATTGGATATACAGAGAAGTTCTGATGAAAAACAAAAAAGATAATGACTGAATACAGCTATGAAGCTCTAAAGGGAATATGCGTATAAGAAACTCAAGCAAAACAAAGTAACACGCTAGTAAAAGAAATTCTGATGTTAAATCTTCTGAAAGCATCAAGCTGCAGGTTATACTTTGATAAGTAAAGTTCTAAAAGAACAAAGAAGTTCAACACACTCATCTATTTTGAAGTTATAAGATCAAGCACTCAAGTACAAGATACTCCAATGATCTGTAGATCCGATATCATATTTATGGAAAATCATTAAGGATCAAGAAAGTAAACACTGGAACATCATTACATGGAACAAAATCTGCATTTTTGGAAAGGTCATTATATCTCAAATCAATAATCTTCCAAAAATAAAGTTATACACACACATATGAACAAGTGCTAAAAAATCTTCATATCTTTTTATCTCTTAAAACCATTTATTGTGCTAAAATTTGTGTAAACATCACAGTTGTGATATAGTTTGTTAGAAGCAAATTCAAACACATTGTATAATTGTTTAGAGTTATATTTCCTTGAGAAACTGAGTTGTGGTTTGATCTCAAGAAGACGTTGATAGTTGTCTTCGTGAATTGTAATCATTTTTTATTAGTGGATTAAGACATCGATTGAGAGAGGCGAAATCACCTTGAAAGGTGGACTAGAGTAGCTTTGAGTTCAAAGTGAACCAGGATAACCAACGTGTCGTATTGTTTTAATTTTTAAAAACTCAATTCAAACTTCATTTCTTGTGTTTTTCTATTCTTCATACGCCTCCTGCTCCGCTGATGATCCCCTTGATTGAGGATGACGTTGGGCGATGCTCTTTCCCTTGGCGTATAAAATAGTAGGCGAGTCCCTTGAATGAAGGCGCATAATTAGCTGCAGTCCCACCTGACAAGTAAGCGTCCAAGTGTCCACCCCTTAGCTATGGCAAATCATTATACGAACGTGTTTTCCTTCATTAATGCAACAAATGATGGCATATTTCTCGAAGCTGCAAACGATAATTGCACATGTAGGTGGCATGTAGAGTTGTGCAAAATTCTAAAGTATTTGCGTAATAGCCCAATAAAATGTGTGTCTAGAATCACATGATATTAAATGTTATACTTCTTCTGTTTCAAAATGATTGTCGTTTAAGGTTATTGCACACAAATTAAAAAATGCAATAATGTAGTAAAATAATACAACACTTTTACTAATTTACCCTTACTTTGAAATGATTGTTCTTTTCATTTGTCCAAACCATAAAGTACATCTACCATAGCCTTAAGTGGTAGAATAGAATTTGCATAAGTATTTGTCAGCGTGCATATAAATATGGGTTAAATAAGTTTGTAGTCCCTCCAAAATTTCCAAATTTCAATTTTAGTCCCTCAAATATTTTCCTTCAAGTTTTGGTCCCTGCAATATTTTTTCGTCTGAGGAATTGGTCCCCCACATTAAAAATCATTAACGGTTGTTGAGCTGGCATGACAGGTGGGTAAATTTTATTGTTTCATTTTAAATGAGGTGGTATTAGGTGGCATAAACCCAATTGTTTCAAGTAGTACCCTAATTTCATCCCCTTTCTCGTGAACCTTAATTCCATCCCCTTTCTCCATTCATTCTCTATTTCCCATTATTGTCTTCGTGGTCGTTCACCCTCTGCCGTTCTGTTCTCTTCGTTCACTTTCTACTGTTTTGTTCTTTCATACTTATCTGCTTCAGAGAAAACGTGATGTCGTCTGCTTCAGTGAAATTTCGAGTTTGGAGGCTTTGTGGATGTCATTATCGGATGGTATCGTATCAATTCAAAAAATGGACCAAACAAGGGTATGTTGTTTTGGATATGTCCTAATTGGAGTAGTTATGAAACCTATAATCTCTTTATATGGGATGAAGATATTGGTGAAAACTATGGAAATGAAGATGGTGTCATTAGGAACTTAGAGTTGCATGGCTTGGCATCTTTAGGTTATATGAAGTCCTTGTATGAAGATGAAAGGAAGAAGAAGAAGAAATTGAAGAACAAGTTGAAAAATGAGGAATTCCATGGAAAATTGAAGATGATATTTCTTGTTGTGTCCATTTTGATAAATGTGTATTTTATTTTCAATTATAATTGATGAATCGTTTTGTATTGTAATCAAATGTTAATTTGGCTTAATGTTTCAGCACCATTTTGTTATGGTTGTAATGAGTAGTGTATTTGGCTTAATGAGGACAAGGCAGTTTGTTATGGTTGTAATGAAATGAAATGTGTATTTGGCTTAATGTATTTAGTTGTGGCATGTATTTGGCTGAAATGTGTTATGTAATGAATTTCAAGTAATTTGCACTTTGTTATGATTGTGTACTTGGCTTAAAAGTGTATTTTAATGAATTGCAAAACTTTATAATAAATAACAAAACTTTGATATAAATTGTGTACAAGGCAGTTTGTTATGGTCATGTAATTGGCTGAAATGTCCGGTATGAATGTTGTTGAAATAAATTGCAAAACTTTGATATAAAAAACTTTGGAAAACATAATAGAATTCATAATTCTTGGAATTAGATTCATAATATAACTGTAATTAGATTCAACATACAAAACATACCATTAATTCATTGGTTCATACATAACAAAACATAGTACATAGTACATAACATTTGTTTGAGTCATAGTACATAACATTTGTTTTGTTCATAATACATAACAAGACACTAGGTGTAACCAAAACAGTTTTGTGTAATCATGAGTCTTCATTGAGTCATGCTCTTCTTGATGTCACTCCATTTGTTCTTCCCACAAGCATTGTCAATAGTTGTTTCTTCTTCAGGAATTACAACTGGGTCATCTGAATCCCTTCCAGACCCCTTTATATCCTTTGTCTTCAGTGTCTTAATTCTGTCACTCTTTTTACTCGGAGATGCAACCATCTTCTTCTCTTTCTTTGGTGATATCATCATTTTCACCTATTATGAACATAAAGAGTTACATAATTGTTTGACAGCATACCAAAAAAGCATATATCAGTACAACAGAGAAACTTACAGGGTCACTCATGGCTGGGTTGTTGGCTGGAGTAGATACTTTGTTTGACAATGGGTTTAAGAGACTTTGATACCTTTGGACATTTACCTATAAAGGTTTTGGGACCAGACTTAGTTTTTTTTTGCAGGACTAGGATCAGGACTAGTGTCAATGCTTAATGGTATAATATCTAGTATTTCATCATCATTCAGCAAAGCTTCCAAACTCATCAGGATTTATATCACAATACATCCTCATTGCCTCATCCGAGCTAATAGAATTTTGTGACATGTTTACCCCAGCTTGAGTTTGGTGCTTGAGTAGATGCATCTTCATTTGTTTGACTTGGTGCTTCAGTAGCATGAGTAGTTGCTTCAGTAGTTGCATCCTCAGTAGCTTGAGTTGGTGCTTGAGTAGATGCATCTTTATTTGTTTGAGTTGGTGCTTCAGGGGCATGAGAAGTTGCTTGAGTAGATGCATCCTCAGTAGCTTGAGTTGGTGCTTGAGTAGATGCATCTTCATTTGTTTGAGTTGGTGCTTCAGGGGCATGAGAAGTTGCTTGAGTAGATGCATCCTCAGTAGCTTGAGTTGGTGCTTCAGGGGCACTAGTTGGTGCTTGAGTAGATGCATCTTCATTTGTTTGACTTGGTGCTTGAGGGGCATGAGTACTTGCTTGACTTGGTGGAGTAGATTTTGTTTTCTTTGTAGCAACGGGCTTTGTTTTCTTTGTAGCACTGAGCTTTGTTTTCTTAGAAGTGCTTCCTCCTATCTTTGTAACAGTTGGACTAGCCTGCAACCAAAAAAAACGTGACATTTCATTGAAATATTTTACATGGCATAAAAGCAAAGTTTGTGTTCAGTTTGAGATACTAACCCTTTTTTTATATTGCAGTAGCAACTTGACCTTCAGTGGCAACATCAGTAACAACTGTATTTTTAGTGGCAACATCAGTGGCAACATCAGTAGCTACATCACCTTCATTATGAACATTAGTGGCAACATCACCTTCAGTAGGAACTGCTAACTGTTTGTTTTTCTTACACGTCATTTTATTAGTCCATATTCCAAACAACTCTTACATCTATGGCTTGTGTTTGTCCTTTGCCACCTTGTTTGAGTTTCCTAATCTGGCTCTCTTCTCCTGAGTTTCTTTGGTCTACCAGGACCTCTCTTGTAACTTGGTGGCAAGATTTCAGGGTCAATAATCCTTGGACATTTGTTTTGGCCATTAATGAGACTGATAACCTCATTGTAACATGATACATAGGTAGACTTGTGGTAACACTTATCTACATACTTAATGGGATTATCTATCTTCCTATGTATGGCTTGCAACAACTTGTCTACATGGGATCCCAACCAAGTCCCAGAAACTACAAGAACAAGTATATTTTTGCAAATCTACAACAAAATTATCTGTGAATTGTACATGAGTAACTTGAAAGGTAAGTCTACCTCCATATGTTGGCATTCAGTTAGCACTTTTTTCTATCTCCCTATCTAACCTTCTAAGGGTTTAGACACGATCTCTCCTTTGTAATTCTCTACTTTCTCCCTAAGAGTAGCAAACCTACCCATAAGATAGTTTCTAATCCACTCAAACATGGTAATTATAGGTTTATCCCTTTGCATCAAAATAGTAGCATTGAAAGATTCACTTAGATTGTTCATAAGAACATCACACTTAGAGTATAGAGGAAAGGCATGTTTACACCATTTTTTTCTTGGGAATAGCATTTAACCAGTCAAAAGCATCTGGACTTACCTCCTTAATTTGATTCATCTTGTCCTCATGAGCTTCAAAATATGTTGCCTTTGCTTCAGCCATAATAAGATCTCTATACAGTGTTCCACCTCCAAACTTCTTCTTGAAGTTAGCATATAGGTGCCTTAGGCAAAACCTGTGTTCAAACTAAGGATACTCTTCCTCAAATACATTCACCAATCCCTACAAATAATTGAAAGTGTCATCAACAAGTAACACACATTAAGCACAAAATTATCAAGTAAGCATACCATTTACGTCGAGGTTCGTTTTGGTCCTGAATTTTAAAAACGAACATTACGTGCCTCAACTTTTTAAAATCTATCATGTTAGTCCTTCATGTTAAAATTTCACTAACGACGACAATTTTTCGCTGATGTGTAATCTATTTTTGTAATAGACTTAGCAACCGAAAAAAACGGACGCTACATTTTTATGGCTTTTAATTTAATTATGTTTATCCAAAAAATTTAAAATTTTGATTATTTCTTGTTATTTATCTGAAATTATGATTGACATACATTTTGGTAAAATCATCTTAGCAACAACATGTTGAAACAGTTGGTTCAAACTTGCAGTTTTCAACATGTCGAATAAAGATGTCCTAATCAAGAGGATAAGACATCGCGTCTACAGTAGCTGATAATTTTGTTCCAGCTGATATGTTAGCTACTAAATATTCTGAAAAAATTTAGTTAGCTTATATGGCGTTCAAAATTGAAAAATTATAGATTTTATGTTGGTATTCAAGATATTAAAAGTTTCTAAATATGGAGACATTTTAGGAAAGTTTTGATTGAAGACTTATTTTCTTGGAGAAGTGTTTGCAGACATTGTGCAGCCCCACTGTTGCATTTTTGAAGTCCTAATCTAGTTGGGAAAAAGGTTATAAATAGAAGTGTTTGTAACGTAGTTTTTTTACCAGTCGTGAATGAAAAGATGTAGTTATTAGGGATGAGTGTGTACCACTTTTTAGGAGATTTGATTGTGTGTTCCACTTGATAGTGAGTTGGACTGATGTTATAGAGTTGTAGTCTCTATTATTATTCTCACTCATAAGCCTTTAAGTAATTAATTGAGTATTGTTCTTGGATGAAGCTTTGAAGCAAATCCGAGTTGTGTTCTTAGTTAAGAGTCTTGGCTAGGTATTGTCATAAAAGTATGTCTTCTAGTTTTTTTTTGTATTTGAAGTGTGATATTCATTTAGGTGAAAGGTCTTTGATATAGTACCTGACACTGTTAGATATCACTACGGTGATTAGAAGTGAGTGGATATCACTCTATATATATCTATATATATATATATATATATATATATATATATATATATATATCTCTCTCTCTCTCTCTCTCCTCTCTCTCTCTCTCTCTCTCTCTCTCTCTCTCTCTCTCTCTCTCTCTCTCTCTCTCTC